>VXBI01014073.1:2339324-2566115 GCA_013397375.1 Toxostoma redivivum | reverse complement strand
GTGGGGTGGGGGTGCAGCCCCCTCCTCCTGGTGGCTGTTGGGATTTGGAGGAGGGGCCGAGCGCCGTGCAGGGGAGGGGAGGCGAGGCGAGGCGGCGGGCGCGGCGGTGGCTGCGCGGATGGCACATGGCCGGTGGCCGCGGCCAGCCCTGTGCCCGCCCCCCGCCGTCCCGCCGGGGCGCACGGACCCGCGATCCTCCTCCGCGCGGCGCATCCGGACAAGAAAATCCGGGAGTCTGACTGAACCTGCATTTCCATTAACTCAGCCTCAGCCCCGGCTAATCCGCAGCACTGAAGGCAAGGAGGCTAATTAATGACAAGCTTTTACAGTCAAGACCAGCGATAATTGCTTTGGTGGCCTTTATGATTACAAGATAAAAATGGACCGGGCCTGACATAAGAGCCACTGTGTACACTGCAAGACAGGAGGAAATTAAGAGCTGGCTAGCTGAATACGGAGCAGAAAATTACTAATAGAGGAGAGATAATGAATAGGCCGGCTAGGCATTCATGGGGAAAAATCCATTTTGTTACCACGCGAAATTAGGTGGTGGAAAGGAGTTTGCTAATTGTTCTCGTCTTGTAGCAACCAGGACTGAGGCAGGGGCGTGCTTTTCAATTCATTTCCCTGGTAATTGTGAAAGGGGGAATGCAGGCCAAATGAGTCTTGCTGCAATTTGCGCGCCTGGTCTTTTCATTTTCATGTTGCGTTTTTAATTGTTGCTAATATAGCTTATAATGAAGCTAATGAGGGGAAATTATTGTACAACTTTTTAGCACATGGAGACAAGTGAAATGCACTAGAAGGATTCTCTCCTATTGCTGCAAAAATAATAGTAATCTGGAGGAGTTTGGAACTATCGGGGTTTTTTTAAAGCCACTTTCCTCTACAGCAGACAAAAGGAAGGATCGCCACCTACTTTTTTTTTTTTTTTTCCCCTGGTTTTTTTTTTTCCCTAAGAAAAAAACAGCACCGGATTTTCCCTTGCTGCGCCCCTGGCAGCCCCTGGCCCTCGATGCGGTGCGAGCGGGGCGCGGAGCCGCGGGGCGCTCCGCGGTGCTTGCGCGCATCCAGCGCCTCCGCCTCTCGGTAGTTAAGTGCGAGGCGCCGGAGCGGAGGGCACGGAGCGGGGCACGGCACGGTCCTGTCCTTGCCCCTCTGTTTGCCTCCCTCCCCGGCCGAAAGTTAGGGCTGCCGGGTGTTCCCCCGACGGGAATCCCCTCCGCGCTGCTCCGTGACCGCGCAACTCAGGCGCTGCCTCTCTCTCCCTCCCTGCAGAAAAGCAACGTCCCGCCGCTGGCGCAGCGCGGGGAAGAGGCAGAGTCCGCGAAATTCCTCCTCCTCACCCTCCTCTCCCTCGCCTGCATCGCCGGGGTCCTGGCGGCGTCGGGGGTCGCCTACTGCCTCCGCCACCGCGCCCACCACCGCCTGAAGGAGAAGCTCTCGGCCCTGGGGGCTGACACCGGCTCCGATGCGCCCGCTGCTTACCAGGTAAGGACCCAGCTCTCCTCCTCCGGCGCTGCCCCGCTGCCCGGCAGACCCCCGGGGGGGCCCCTCTCGCGTTGGGAGTCGCGGGGGTGGGTTTGTTTCCGACGCTCTCCCCCGCCCCCGTTCCATTCATAGTCCCGCGGATTCGGTGTAGCAGCTTTTTACTACTGGGTATTAATCTTGGCTATTCTGGTAGCTGCTGTAAATTCGTGCCTAATTAGAAACATTAAAAAAAATTTAAAAAAGCAGCCCTTGCCATGGAAATTCGTAGAAAAAGAACATTAATATCCATAATCTGTCACCCCTGCCACTATTAATAACAAAAAATCTTTAACATTTATGAGGAATGGATTGCACGGTTATCTGAAGATGTCTCTCTTTTTGAGTAATCGACTTCTTCAGGGTCTGATATGAAAAGAGCCTTTGACCCGATCTGTTGCCACCTTCTGCCATTATTCAGATAAAATGAAATCTAATGCTGATAGATGGGAGGTAAACCAGGACTGGTTCTAGGAGAACAATGATAGCAGATGTGTACCCAGTAATGCTGGAGGACTGCACTCAGCTTCTGGGAAATAAATCAGAAACCTCAAGCTTTCTCTTTCAGTTTCAAAAGTGTTGGGTGGAGAGACACTGCATCTTCTTGAAGTTTATTTTAGATCCTATGGCACTTATTTCTTGATGTGCTGTTGATGTGGTAGTGCATGTGTTATGGTCATATACCAGACAGCACTGGTCTGCTATCCAAAAATATTTGGAGTGTGATCAGGAAAAAGAATCTGAGAATGTGTAAACATTGTCTCTGTAGTATCTCTGCCTGTTGTGCACCCATAGGGCCTCGCTAACGGCACTTTTCTGTCAAGTTTTATTTTACTTTCTTGTTCTGCTTAGGATCAGACATTCTGGCCTTTCTGCATCCTGGAGCTGAGATAGATTCAAATTGGCAGCTGAGAGTCATATGGGAATAAACTCATATTTCCTCACAAAGTTTGGGTCTGTCTGTACCTCTTAGATGTTAAAGATGTATTATCTCCACAGGCTGGGTCTAGAGAGAATTAAGTACAGGATAATAAATATGAATGTTTCTGTAAAATTAGTATCTCCAGGAATGGTTTTGGTTTTCACTTTTAAAGAAATGGTTACTTTTAAAAAATCATTAAATTGCATCTTTGCATTTAATGACTTCCAAAGCAAGACAGGGTGAGAGCAAGAGCATTTCCTGTAGACAAAAAGAAAGACTGTTCTCTGGGATAAAGTGTGAAAAAAACAGCAGTTTATTAGTTTTGTTGGCCAATGAGACTGTGGCCATAAATATTTTTGTTTGATTTTAATAGGTGACTTGCTGATGGCTTATTTAAAGTGCAGAAGCAATAGGTAGGCTTTTTCTTCCGTTAATTGTGAATATAGGAATTCTTAATTTTTTTGAAAAGCCCTCCAGGTTCCAAAACCACACTTGAAACTGAATTTGTGATAATTAACAGGACAATCTTCCTACTGACAGCTCTAATTAATAGTATCTGTAATTAAAATCGTGCCCTTCCAGCAGGAAAATTGTTTGAATTTCTTGGAGTGACCTTTTTTGCCATTTCTCCTGGGAGTGTAGTGGTTGATATTGATTTTATAATGAGCTTGGTTTGTTTAATAAGAATCTGTAATCCAGACACTAAATGAAATGTGTGCTTCCTTTTTTTTTCACGGATTTATATATATTTTTTAAAATCTTCATATTTAGATCTGAGAATGACATTTTCTGTTTTAAAAACAACAACAATGCTTTGAGGTTGCTGCTCAGTTTTGCAATTGCAAGACTGTATTAATATTCTTTGTTCCTGACCTCTGGGCCCAGTCCTAACCACCTGACTTCTTAAACAGTTCCACTGGGTTTTCAGGGGAACTGTAGTCATGAGTGGGAGGAAAAATGTTTTTCCTTAAAAACAAAGGTTTCTAAGAGCTTGGCTCTCCTCCCATGGAAGTAAATGGGAGTTCTGCCATTTGTTTCAATGGCAGCAGTAGGAAGCCCCAGTATAGGCAGACAAAATGCTCAGGCGGTTTTGATGCTGCTGAGTAGCATTTTATCAAAATGAATCACTGAGCCTGGGTCTGTATATAATAAACTGTTCACATGGATTTGAAGAGAAATAGGATTGAGCCCTATTCGCATTGTCAGAATCGCCTTATGCTGAGCTGTGTTAAATGTAATGGATATCTGGTGTGATGCATGTTTTGGATAACATCAATTAGGTCTCAGAAAGGCATCTGCTATCTTTTCTCTTTTACTCATCTTCTCTTGATACTTGCAGGGGAGTAATGTAGCCTGTATTAACATGGGGGAAGGAAAGAAGCAGGCAGCTTTCAAAACTGTTCCTACTTGGTTCTCCTGTTGTGTGTTTCCCAAGTAGCCACTCAGTTAACTCGATGTTTTTTAAAAATATGAAATATTTCAGGGGCTGTTGCCACTAGGCTTTAAAGCATAGTACTCCAATGTGTTGCTGCTTACAGCTGACATGACAATTCTGATATTTTTTTTTTTAAAGGGGGAGAAATTGGTAGGTATAAAAGGGCCTTGTGGCCCAATGTGATTCAGAGACAACACAGAAACATCACTTTGATTCACAGGCTTCTCAAAATGTCAGTGGTTTATATTTTCACATAAACAAGACTGACCTAAATTTTCAGCATTTAGCAGAAGCATTTTTCATCCTAACCCAGTTCAGCCAGGAGAGTTCATTCAGGGTTTTACTCCTTCCTTACTCATCCTGTGAACTTTGAAGCGATTTTTCCCATGGCTGTTTTTTGGAGGGGCTTGGGGGTTTTGTTTTTTTCTTCCTTTTCTGGTTTGTGCAGTGAAATGCTGTCTTGAGAAGACAAACCATATTATCAGGGAAATGGCAGGTTGGCTGCTAAGTCTCCCCCCGTACTGGAGGCGTAGCACTTGTCATGCAACATCACCCTCCCTCAGGCACGAGCACTCCTTACACTTAGCTACCAGCACAAATATTTCTTGTGTAACTGCGTGGAAAAGGGACCTGTCTTAGGCAGGACAACCAGGACTGTATTAAGGTTGAAGCAGGCAAATTAAATCGCTGCTGTGCTCCTGATAAGCTGCCAAACCTGGCTATTCAGGTGTTGGGTGAGGCAAGCAGCTGGCCCTCCAAGTGTTGAAGTAGGGAAACCCTATTGAAAGACTAAGTAACAGGAGGGAGGATAGATACACAATTGCAACTTCATTTATCCTTGAATCACTAAACAACAAAATTACAGGCTGGTTTAATTAGGCAGTAGCTGAGGGGCTTTTCAAAATTAATGGAAATAGTGTGTCTGGTAAAATGTTACATTTTATACATAAAGGCGGACAGTTTTTGTCTCTCACAAACACATCTCCTGTCCTTTCAAACCACACGTGTAGTGATTAGATAAGTCAGCCTTAGCATTCAGGGATGACTAAAAAGAAGCTCTTGGTTCCTCTGCGGAGCCCCTGCGCATGCGCGCACCTGCACCCCTGTTTTTAATTGTTGCTGCCGTTGCTTTGATCTTCTTTGAAAAGCAAGTTTAGCATTCTGCAAGCCCACTCTCTGGTCCAGGAGATTAGGGCAGAATCGTTTTAGGAATTTTCAGCAGACACTCTTTGATTTATTTCACAACACTGAGCAGATTTTCTTCATGCACTTTGAAGACTGTAGAACATAACCCAGAGAAAAGCAGGCATTCAGGCATCAGGAGCCGGCAGCAAACAGGGCCACTAAGTGCACATCTTACTTGTCACTGCTCCCATTAGCAAGCAATTTATTAATGTAATGAGTGTGTGCTAGTGACTGCTACGATTTAGGGATGCTCTGTTTGATTCAGGGTGATGTATTTGTGAGTCCAGCTGAACCCTGGCTTTTGACCCCTGTGTGGGCAACGCTGGGGTGTGCATGTTAAATCATCAGCACATTTTATACTTTGCACTGCAGAACTTTCCTATGAGCATGGTCTTCTGCATCACTGATAATGCTCAGCAAAACCTTGCTCATAATGGAATTAAAATGCAAAAGTTAAAATGCTCTGAAGCTGGCTTCAGCAAGCTTGTTTTTTAATATTTTATGTCAATAACATTCTTTTTAATTTTCCTTCATCTCAGCCCAAAGAACTTCTTTAAAAAGTGAGGAGGAAAAGACCAAACAGTTTACAATGAAGTTCTTTCTTAAACTGCCTGAAGTATTCAAGATTACATGCAGATGGATTACATCATCAGCTGTTTTAAAAACTTGTCCAATTAATTTGATTTGGCAGGCATATAGTTGTAAATTATATGTTAAATTCTACATTATTACATGTATTGTATTATGTATAAATTATATATTCCTTTGTCAAATACAGTCTTCTTAATTACATGATCCTGCTGGATTCAAAGCCCCTATGAACTTCTGCGTGCTCTTACAGATTTGATCCTGCTGGTATTTTTTATTAGAGGTGTTAAGAACACACTATTTGCAACAATTATAATAAATATTTTGCTGCAAATATTTTAAAAGGCTCCAGCTGAAAGAATCTGCTGGAAACAAACCCTCTACTTAACCATCATGGATGGTTTGTGTGTTTAAATACAGATAACTCATTACCTCTAATATGGCTTAATATTTTATACTCTAGACTGAATTTCAAAAGCAAACTTGTTATTATAATATTAGACTTTAATGTTATCATAATACTGTATATCAACTCCTTAGAAACTGGAATTTTGTGGACTAAATGAAATGGGGGCGAGGGGGAAAGGAGAATTTTGCTGATCTTATTTATCAAGTTCTCAGTAATATGCCAATTGATATCACCCTTAGTACCAAGGAAAGCTGGTAAACTGGGGACAATCCGTACCATAAAGCATTACCTTCTATCTTTATAAAACTTAATTTTCAAGGACCCTCTACACTTAAGCGCAAAAGATATCACTAAGGATGAGGTTATTCAGTACATGAGCATTTAGTAAACATTTCAGAAGGAATACATTTTGTAAGGATTTTGGATAGATGAAAAATTTGCCTTAAGGCAAAATGCTGTGAAGGGCTTGCTTGTGTTCTCTTCTGGGAAAACAAAGGGCATAATGCATTTTTAATCTTTTCTTTTCCTGTGTCCTTATTTAAAGAGGCAAGAAGAGATCATCTCATGACTATGTAAAGCTACAGGACAAGCTGTAATTGTTTGTGATAAAGCGTACATGGCGTGGTATATGAATTAGAAGGGTTGTTCTTGTCCGTTTAAGTCTTCTTATTGTGTATTATGTGAACAATTTTGTCTCTCTTTGATTAGCATTTTGTCTCAGAATAAATTCTCAGGAACCTGCAAATACTTTGTACGTACTGTAGTTACATAAACCACTGTACTTTAAGGTGAGACAGTTTTCACAATGTACAAAATATGTGTGACTACACAGAATTCCCAGTAGTCACACATAGCAATTCTGGGAGAGGAGAAGAAGGGAGAAGTGTTTCAAGGTGATTAGAAGAAGAGTTTGCCTTATATTTAAACATTTTATTGAATTCAGATGGTGAATGGCCAAAGCAGAATGAAGCAAAACAGGATGTGTACAAATCTGGATGTAACTTTTAGTCAGTTTTTTATCTGATTAGTGTTCAGAGCTATCTACGATTCCTGTGGTGAAGTGGACTCTGTTTTTCCCTAACCTTGCTTCCTGTGGTAGCCATAAAATTGAGTTAAATGGTAGCAGTGTTCAAAATAGCATTCCAAAATACTGTATGAATTTATAGATCAGCAGAAATTTTTCCAACTTGCTTGGTCAATAAATCAGGATACAAAATAAATAGGGGTGTATTTGCTAACACAGCATTTAAATTCAACTTCAAAATACTGCTCAATGAGAAACACCCATCTTGAGGACTGGAGCTTGATGGCAGAGATTTCAGAGGGCACTTCTAGGAGTCTTTATTTGAGCTTGTGGTGTATGTCTCGAGGAGCAGGGCTCTCCTGTCACCTCCTGTCCCTGCTCTGCCCCTCTGCACTGCACACACAGCCCAGCTGAGAGGCACACACAGGCTTTAGGAAAGGGAAACTAATGGGTTTATTACTGATGGCTCTCCTCCAGCCTTTTCCTATCGACATGAGTAACTTCTGTGAATTACTCAGTGTTGGAGAAATGGACTGGCCCTTACCACAGAAGGTTTCACCTTCACATCCCAGGCCCTGGGCTGCTGTAGCAGTTGTGGTGCAGCAACACCTAGGAGTAAAAAACTCTGTACATTAGAGCAGGCAGGTGAGAGAAAGGTTTTTTGCAGGTGTGGAAGGAAAGTGAGCATATATGCAAATCCTGAGTGCTGGGATGAGAAGGTACCATGCAGGTCTACAATTTCAGTAAAACACTGTCTTTTTCAAGTACTTGTCCCTTTTTCTGCATAGGACTAGTGCAAAGTGGCAGAGAGAAGGTGATGCTGACCCTCTCCTCTTAGCCAATTTTGTTTATTTTTCAAAAGTTTGATGTTTGAGCTTGGTGTTAAGTGAAACAAGGACAAACACGCCCCAAGCACCCTGCAGTATACTTTCTCTGTATCTAGGATGTAAGAAAATGCTAAGTAAAAATAGTAGGAGGCAGAATTAAGTTAGTGACTCATTTTTAATTACTGGGAAGTCCAGAGTCCTTACCCAAACAGGCATTTCTTAGAAAAGTGCTGGAGGTGCTCTGGACTTGCAGGCTGCATCTTGCCTGGTAAATTAAACCAGTAAATATTTCAAATGGTTCTAGCACCATTTCAGGTCAGGCCACCCAACTTTTCCCAGTTTCTTAGCAGAGCAAGCACAAACAAAGAAAAAGAAATAAATTCACTCAACAGGCAGTTCCATTAATAGTTTGGCTATAGCCACCTGGTTTTTGAAGGTGAGAGTTCTTGTTGCTTTATCTGCCCTAACTCCCTGTCCTGGACCACCAAGGCTCCTGCTCCTGTGGATCCAGCTCCTGAGCATTCTGCTCCTGCTTCAGAGCTCCTTTCACCTGTCCCTGTGGTGCCACAGGCTGTTTGCCAGCTGAGCGTAGGCTGGTTCTGGATAAGTACAATGGATTGTCTCCCCCTGGTAAATTGATTATGTCCCAGTGCCTGTAGGTTATAAAGAAGCCAAAGATAACCACAGCCTTGCCTAATGGGCTGGAGAGTATTTGATTTGCAGTCCCAGGCTGTACATCATCTCAAGTGTCCTGATTTCTTTCTGGAATAACTATACTGTCTTCAATGCCTTTTTTTTCCCCATGTAATGTAGAGGATAATCAGGCCTGTCTTTCCTACACACTTCTACCCTTTTTTCTGTTTTAGGATTTTCCTTTTTTTTGCAGCAGCAGCTCTGTTATCATGTTTCAGATTTGACACATTCTTCTATTGTATATTCTCTGAATGCTCAGCAGCTAACACTGCAATCTGGCTTGCTGATCCTTTCATATTCCTCCAGAGTGCTGCACTAGAAGAAAAAAAAAAACATTTTTAAAGTTTTTAACTGGAAAGTTTTTTGTTTTTTTTTTTTTTTTTTCAAGATAAATCTTATACCAGGGCCTCTAAAAGGGAGTAGAAATAATTTTGTGTATGTATAGAATTGTGGTAGATGATGTTTGTTAGTTCTTTAGGACCATGTTGCCTGTGAGCAGGAACAGGTTGCAGTTTATTTTCTGAAGTCTGTAAGGTATATAAAAGCATTCTTCCTACTGATTTCTTCTTGGTACATCTGTTCCTCCTGCACACCAGTCTGACAGGGTGGGCAGTGGAAGAGGAGTGGGAAATGCTGTGTTGCTTCCTTTCTCCTTCTCCACACGTGCAGGGAGGCTGTGCTGTGCTCGGCTGTGTGGGCAGGGCAGCTCGGTGGACTGCCCAAACCACCAACATCTTACTCCAGGGCTCTTTGTCCCTCCTGCACTGTGTGTTTGTGTTTCACCTTTGGGAAGGCTTTGAGGCTGACCTTGGCTGCTCTGTGGGACACGTGAACAAAAGTGAGTTCCAAATCCTCCACTTTGCCTGTAGCCCAGTAGGGACTCATGGAGGGATGTTGCCAAGTGGAATATTCAGAGTGGACTGATAGTTTTGCTTGTTCTGTTGTGATATAACCTGTAAGACAAGTTTGGGTAGAGAAGGCTGGAGCTCTTCTGGGACTGAGCTGCTCCAGTCTTCTTAAAGGCACAAGAGAGAGATATTATCCCAAAAAGCCTTGTGAGTGTGTGTAACATATGAGGGTAGGGAGATCCACAGAAGGCCTGTGTGCTGAGCTACCACGAGTCAGACACTGAGGATGTGATTTGTGTTGGCTGGACAAGGGGCCCAATTTCATTTCTCTCAACAGAGAAAAAACTCTGGCTCCAGGGATGGGGGCCTTCTGTCCAAGGTATTTTCTTTCTCCTGTAACTTCCTGCACAACAGAGATCTAAATTCTTTCTAGCAGTTTAAATAACTGTAAAAGACAATCTGAGTGATTTAATGCACACCAGCAAGGCATGATAAAGGACTGAGACAGCTCACCTGACTTCTTTGTTCTGTGGGTTTTTTTTGCTGTGATGTGTTCTAAGCTCTAATAGCATCAGTGTCTGTCCCTGTACTTTAATTCAGTTGGGGCATTCCTGCAGCTCTTCCCATTCCAGTTCAGGTTCTCAGCTTTCAGTTTTCATCACTTGTATTCTTAGCAACCAACCAAACCAAGACTGAAGAAGGGAGACTGTAAAAGGATGTTCCTAGAAGTTAAATCCTTCAGAGAAACAAAATTAATTTGGAGAGTGAGAGAGAATAGCTTTTGAATAGGACAAAATCAAATTTGATGTAAGTGGCTTATCCAGAGAAAATCCATGAGGTTTTCTCTAGCTTTGTTGACCAGTTTCTGTACTTTTTGTTGAAGACAAACAAGTGATGTTTTATTGATGGTTTTTTGGGATGATTGCCTTCTGTACTAGCACAGATTTTGACCAGGGCAATAGTTTTTTTAAAAATTTTTAATCTTTCATACTGATAAAACCCTGTTGAATTTCAGTACAGTTTTTATTTTTCTGTTTTCCTGTCTAGCTGACATAGTTGCAGGCTTCTTGATGATCCCAGCTTTTTCCTTTTACCTAGGATGGCTGTTGTTTTGCAGAACCACGTTCTGGCAGCCTCTCAAGAGATCTCAGAAATGGCTGATCTTGCCAAAGTGAGAACAGCTCAATATTATCCTGATAAAACTCACTTTTGGTATTGGGATGACATGCTTAGCTTGGCTGATTGAAATCACTCTTTTTCCCCTCATCAAGTGTTACCTGACCTGGGGAGCTGTGCACTCCATGCAGGTTGAAAGGTTTGTCCTTGGTCACACTGACAACAGCAGAGGTGCCTGGTTTGAAGTGGGCTGCACTAGAGCCCTAAGGACCAGCAGCACCCATTTTATGGTATTTTATGGTATTGGTACTGCTGGTCTCAGCACTCTCCTGGTCTTCAGAAGTGTGTTGGGGAGAATATTCACATGTTGGAGACATACTGATCTTTCCCACTAACTATTAAGAAAAGAACAAGGGAAGGATGAAAAGACAAAATTCACTATGTTGGTGCCTTTCTGACAGCGTGGGGAAAAGAAACTTGGGTTTTATCTTTTTTCAGCTTCTCAACTGGAGTTCATTCTGGCTTTCTGGGAAAGAAAAATGCCTTGAGTGGAATGAAGTGGTGTGATTTGCTGGAAGAGGTTTTGCTGCAGTGGCTCACAGCACAAGGTGCCAGTGGCTGGCTATTTACATCAGATAGAAGGAGAAATGTGATGGAATGTATTTTTGGGAGCAAAATACATAAATTTATCTTATATAGGGAAATTATGTCATACATCTCCCTTTGTACTGTGTGGTAATAACATGTATAGTAACATGGGGATTTGAGCATGTAAATTCTATGTATTGTGACCCCCAAGAACAAAATAAAGAACTGCAGTTCCCAGATAACCTCACTGAAAGCACTTGAATGTGAAGTTAAAACATACATAAGGGTTGCCTAGCAAACTGTTCCAAATTTCAGCTTCTTTTTGGAGAATTGCTCTACAGGCATTGTTAACTAAGAATTTTGTTTGCTTCTTTGAGGGCTTTAGAAGTTAATTAAGTATAAATCAATGCTTGAGGTTTCTGTGAGTGCTGGTCACTCCATCACCAAAAGGACAATACAGAAATGGAGGGAGCAAGGAAAAGGTGACAAGAATGATTAAGGGCATGGAAAATTCGTATGAAGAGAGATTGAAAAGACAGGTTATTTCTTCTAAAACAGTAACAAGTAATAGTATAGAAAAGAAAAAAAAAGAGATATATGAATGAGAAACTGAAGAATGAGTAAAACTTTTATTCTGTCTTTGGCCAAGCACCAGGGCAAAGATTTTCAGTTATATTAAGTATGCAAAATAAAAGACTAATAAAAGAAAAGCTATCAACAGAATACAACTGCAACAAGCAACACTTTCTGCAGAATGTTGTTGATACACAAGCTGTTAGCAGGAATCTCAAAAACCAAAGGAGCCACATGAGAAAAAATACTCTGTGATAAAGCAGCTAATAATGTTTTAAAAGATGCCTGTAGCATTATGCCCAGGTCTTAAAATAATCCAAATATGAAGTGTGTCCATTTAAGAAATGGGCTCACTTTGAACTTGTCCTCCTGTGCTGTTCCCTGGTGCATCTTGCAGACAAACCAGTGCTTGGTGGAGAGCTCCAAGAGAGAGTAGTGACCCTCTGTGCCTGTATGGCATGGGAAAAGAAAATGCAGGACCCTGTAATGGCCAAGGAAATCCTTTTCTTTGAATGCAACCACACACATTAACCCCTGCTGCTGCTGCAGGGTGTTTAGTGGAGCTGGTGCCATGGGACAGGTCAGGGACAGTGCAGAGGGCTGCAGCTCTCTTGTGGCCAGGCACTCTCAGGGCACAGCCCTGGTCCAGCTGAGAGCACAGCTGTACAGAGAGAGACATGGGAGAGCCCCAGAGAAATTGTACATTTCGCTGTTGTTGCTGTCTTCTCCAAAATATGAGGTCTCTGACCATCAGTACCAAGTATTAAATCCCTGTTCGTTTTCCCAGTATCTCCTATGACACCAGTGCAATGAAAGTGTAGAAATATTGACCATTTTTTTAATCCTTGAAGACTTTTGTGATGTGTGATAGGAAGAATGTACTCAGAGACATGAGGAAACTCATACATACTATTTTTCCCCATAGTTTAGTAGGATTTCTCTGTATTACTAAAGATTTCTCTTAATAACCTATTGTGACTTAATAGCAACTTTGTTCTTTATCAAAGAACACTTTAACACTTGTGCATTAAATTTGCATTTGGTCTTCCTAGCAGAGCTGAAGAGGGATTTTTTTTTTTAAGTGGAGAATGGGTGAAAAGCAATGAGTTTAGTTTTCAAATCAGGAGAGGGTAATGACTGGCAATTTTGACTGTCATGATAGATGATGTTATAAAAAAAGTTTGTCACTTATGGCCATCTTTGGTAAATACTTCCTTTATCCTTAAATCACTTCTGGTGTATGGCTGCCTTCTGTGGAGAAAAAAAGAAACTATTGGAGGTATTTAGAAGTTTTAAGGACTTTTTCTATTTCTCTTTTGCTTTTAGAGACTCTGTTACCATGAATGCAGTTACAAAGACTTAGGGAGGAGCAATACTAATATTTGGAGTAGGGTAAAATAACATTTTTAGACATAAACTAGTGGCTATTTTATTTCTCTCCAGGCTGGAAGTGCACACTGAGTCCTGCTGGCTGCTGGGAATTCTTATTTCTAGCAGAAATGATCTCCCATTTTCAGTCCTGCAGGGCAATAAAGTAGTTGACTACACAGCCTTAATGTATAACTTTCCTGAGAAACTACAGCTGTCTTGGGACTGCATTTTTTTGCCTACTTTGGGCCCCAGGCAACTATAAACGCTGGGAGTGAAAAAGGAAACATTTGTGGCAGTTATCTTTAGGAGTGCTGGCATCTGCTGGAAGCTGCTCAGGTTTTGGGTGGGTTAGACAAAGTCAAAATCCATGATGGATTTACATGTGGTTCTTTCAGGTTAATTCAATTGTTGCTATGGTTTATTTGTAACCCATGCTGTGCTAGTGGTGAATCTTGTGAATCTTCTGTGCCAATTCATATTAAGGAGCAGCTGTGCCCCCATGAGCTTGTACTAGAGTTAGTTAAGATGAACAAAAAATGGCAGGGGTGAAGTTTGTTTTACATTTATCTCTCTAACTCCTTTAAGAAATCTTTCTTCTTCCACTTCATACTTGCTATATACTCATATACTTGTAAAGTATTAAATGCAGGTACAGCTGAAATGTGAGAAATGCAATTTAGAAACCAGCACTGGTCAAAACCAATTGTTTGTTTGTTGGTTGGTTTTTGTGCTGGCTTTTTTGTGGCAGGTAGGTCAATCTGATGTACCATTACTTCCAGAATTGCAATTGTCTGAACTGCAAGGCCAGACATTGTCAGGAACAACATGAGAAAAAAAAAGGGTGCTTTTACACCAGTAGATCTCAGGTGACTTCAGGTACAGAGTTTTCAGATATATCCTATTTGAAACAGACATTGATTTCCTTAGAGTCACCTGGGTAGTCCCTTTAAATTCTTAGGGAAGCCACCATAATGTCATCATGCAGGGAAGATACTCTTTCAAATCAGTCTAAAGAATCAGCACCATTCTTTGTGTAGCTCCTGTTCCTGAAGACCAGGGTGCTGCAGTCCTGTTTAGTCCAGCATCTGTTTCACAAAACTTTTAGAAATAAAGGCTCTAAACTCTCATACTCATGCAGTACTAGTCAGTGGTCTTTTGTATTTTTGTGTAGGAAGACATTCCCCAGCTGAGTAACCTAAACATGGGTCTTCAAATTTCACTGACCCTCTGGAAAGCAGTATTATCCCCAAAGATACCTGTGCTTTCTTGGCATGCACTGCAGGGCAATATCCTCATTATTGAAGAGAAATATCATTAGACCTACGCTGTCATGTCTTCCTTGGCAGTGTGAGTTATGTAAGAGATATCTGCCTCTTTCAGGAGCTTCTGGACTATTCAGATTACTTCATCATTGATGAGAGGTTGCTGAAAGAATGAAAGTAAAAATATTTTCTCAAGCTGTATTGCATAGACAGCATCTTTGGTTCTGTGCAAGCAGGAAATTTTCATGTCTGCTGGACACCTGGAGATGTGTACAAGACCACGATGGCTTTTTGTTTGATTTGGTAGGATAAGACTGTGCAAATGTTTGAATTTAAAGAGAGGGAATAAAACAAAGAAATTAAAAAAAAAAAAAGGCAAGTCATTTTCCATTTAAAGTTAGCCATATTTTCTTTTCTTTCCCTTTCTGCATGGCTTCGACTTTCTTTGTACACAGGAGGAAAGGGGAATCATAATTACATGAGTCATCACCAGGAAACACACACACAATGCTAAAATAATTGAAATTTTAAGTTTCACAGACCACAATCAAAATTGAGGTTTTGTTAGGGGAATGATTCTCAAGCCTGTATTTGGCTGTGATGCTCCCAAAAAGAAACAGCACCCCTGGGTTTTAGATCATTAAAAAATCAAGCAAAGCCATCCCCCTCCTCCTGTCCCCAGCTTCAGAGTTACATTCAGATATACAGAGTGTGGTACAAGAGGGCAGATAGTGAACTGAACTGGACACATGAAGGCTGCATTGACAATCAAAGAAATATATTTTACTTTCTTCTTTCTTTCTTTTTTATTTCTATTCCTCCCAAGATCTATCACGTACAAGTCTAGATAAAAATGAATTGTCCAGAGTATGGATGTGTAATGATACGTTTGATGCTGTGTCTTTCAAAACATTACTCTCAAACATTTTTCCAATATATCTCTTTATCCCTTTTCTGAAGGGACACAGATATGAGATATAGTTGCCTTTTCTGACAAGGATAGAAAATATACATGCAAATATTCCACATACGTAAACAGCTCTTTTATTCCTGGACAAAAAGTATGCTGAAATTAAGCTAAAGCTTGAAAGTATGTTTCAATAAGTCAAAAATAAATGGTAATAAAGCTGTAATTATCCCCAAAGCTAGAAATACAGTAAATAAGTTAAAGTTAAATTTATAACACCTGCAAGCTTATCAAGTATGCAAAAGCAAAACAAAGGCAGCCAAATTACTTTAGCTTCACCCTGTAGTAACACTAAGCAAATTTAGTTAGAGTAATGATGTTTATAGTCCTAGATTCATTTGTTAAAAAAAAAAAAAAAGAGCTTCTCTTATTTTTTCACTTTTTAAATCTCCTTGTCTTGTGACTGCATCCATTGCAGAACAGTGAAATCCAGGCTGTATGTGCAGACCTCAGCTCATCCTGTGAATAATACCTCCTGAAAAGGAGAGTGAAACTAAGGTCTCAGATGTATTAAAGCTGAGGAAAAATACAAACAGGCATTTTAAAGGTCTTATTCCTCCATATCTAACATATAGATAACATATATTCTTAGTCTTCATTATACATTTTATTAAAAGGTGTAGGCTTGAATCACTCAGAATTGTATCAGCATTTTAATTTAAAATTTCTGTGAAATATGTTTGTTTCGCATATAAAATTAACACAGTGTTCTTGTGATCATGCCTGCTTAAGCAGATTTGTTTCTTGATTGATAGAATATTAGGCAGGTCAGGTTGGAAGGGCTTGGTGTACACTCAGCTATCACTTTTAATAAACAGTAATTTCTTTGTTTAGTGTCTCTGCATTTTCTTAATAATTATCCATGGAAAGCTTTATTCTCTCTTATATTTTGCAAATTTTGGAATAATAGTGCCACACTATTTCTGGACTAACTCAAGTCATTTCCATTTTAACTTGCTAAGCAAAAAAATTTTTAAAGCGTGGAAATGTTAGTCCTATTTCCTGGACTTAATTTTTGTTTGTGTGCGAATTTTGGGATCAGTTATAAAATAGATTTTCATTAATATGAAGTAATGAAATTATATTCCTTTTTTTAAATAAACTGAAAAGTTGACATTTCCCTCAGATCCCAGATCTCCTGTTAGTCAGATCTGAGGTGGCTGTGGCTGGGGAAGAAGAGCAGTGTTTTAGATACAAAGCTATTTTTGTTTGCTTTGGACTGAACATTTATCATGCACCTGGTACCAGCTAGAAGAAAATGATTCATGTGCCATGGTCACTGGCTGGACTTGGAATACCTGAAGGTATTGCTTAGAGAATTTGCAGTAAGTATCTGCACCATCCTCTCTGGAGGCAGCTTTGGGGTGGAATGGCTTGTCTTTAATGACTGCAAAGCTGAGGTGAACATTTGCCATGTCTTAATTGGGATGCTCCAGTCAGCTCTCCTGCCTGTACTGTGCCACCCTGAGGCTCTCAAAATCCATTTTTGCAAATAAAGCAAGGGAAAAGATTCAATATTACCAATTCAATATTATCAGTTACATCTGATTTTAGTTCTGTGGTTACCTATACTCATAATCCTTACCAGGGTAATACATATATTTCTCTCTAAAACCAAACATTTCAGCAAGCTGTGTGGCTTCAATGGATTTTCCAATTTCCTGAAGTGGATTTTCTGGTAGAAGACAGATGAAAATTTCTCTGAGTTCTCTTTTGCTGTCTTTCCCTTCTGTAACACCAGTGGCTGCTGTGCATCACAAAGTCATGTGGCAGAAGACACAGCTGCTGTCACTGGCTGGTGACATGGCCTAACACTTCTGCTGGTGAGCAAGTCACACCTGCAAACCAGCCTGGACAGGAATCTGTGGGCTCCGTTTCTGAACAGACTTGATGCCTCCTTGATTGAGAGGAGAGTTTCTTACCTCTTCAGGTTCAGAGACCCACCTAACAAAACATGGTGGCAAGACTGGCTCCCAGTATTGTCCAGGAGGTGCAGAAAATCTCTTAATGCCCTTCTTCAAATGTGGATAAGCTACATTTATGCTGCAGAGTGGTTCATTCACAAGTGGAGTGTATGGATTTGAAAATCTATTTGTTGGACCTGGCACTTCATGCTTCTCCCTGTCTCTGTGTGGACAGCCAAGTATTAGGGGCATTTTAGAATCTCATTGTGAAGAGGACGGAGGGGTTTCCAAGAATACTGTTTATGGTTTGTTTAAGGTTATCAATTGCGTGTCAAATAAAAAGCTCGCTGCAGATGATCATGGTGCAGTACTTTGAACTCATTTAACTCAACATTATTTACAGAATATTTATCTTGGTTATGGCAGTTTTTGTCATACAGCGATATTACTTTTCCATTATATACTGCATGTGACCACCATATAAGTTTGATAATAAATGTTGGGAAATAAAAAACAGTGTAAGTGTCTCGGTATGATAGCAATTCCCATGTGATGGGAAATAATGTCATAAACTTCAAATTGCCTTTTAAATAAATGTTTATGTCCAACCCATCCATTAGATCATAGCCTGAAGGTCAGGAGGATCGTTTCTTCATCTTCCACGGTATGCATTATGGTTGCTTTTTTAGGTGTAAATGATGTTTTTAAATGAAGAATGGCATTTGAACTATACACAAACAATGGCTAGACATTACTGAGTCGCAGCATGGCAGAAATAGCCTTAGCCGCTCTGCTAAATATAGAAGAGCAGCAGTAAATTGAATTCATTCTTAGAAAATATTTTTAATGGCTGAGACAATACAGAAGTACAGTTCATGTCATTCTCACAGTATAAAGCTTTGACATTTTAGTCAAGTTTGAATTCTAGTTGTGGTTTGGTAAATGGCTGATTTGCAAAATGCTTGTGGGAGTAAAGATTTTGGAGAGGAAGGCAGAGCATACCTGAGCATACAGAGAAGTGCACAGGTAACAGATATTGTATTTATGAGGGTCTGAACCATCTAGGGCTTAGTGCATTTGTGAAGAGATGCCAGCTCAGTAAGTGCCATGGGATGGTGTGAAGCACCCCACGCTCTGAGCCCCCACTATTCCCAATGCCTTTAGTAGGAAGGGAGCACTGATGGCCCATCTCAGGGCCAAATTCCTCATAAAGACATTTCCCTGCTTTAAGCTGGACGTCACTTGTCTGTATGTCCTGGAGGAACCCATGTGGCTCCCCAAAACACTCCATGCATCAAAACTTTTATATGTGGTGGTCTTGAACATCCCTGCAGTGCCAGTCTAGAAACCCAAGTGGGAGCTGGGATGGTTGGGCTAACAGAGAGGTGCTTTGGAGAAGCAGCAGCTGTAGCTGTCCTGAGCTGGCTGATGTGTGTGGGGATGGGGCAGGTTCCTCAGCCAGGGCTGTGCTGGCTGGGACAGGGGGAAGGAAGAGCTGTCGAGGGCTGTCAGACTGATCTGGAAATGAATTCAAATCCAAGACTTCTGTTTACAGGCAGGGGAAAACCCATTGTCATGGAGATTTAAAACTCCAATCAAGAAATTCAGGGGTGTTTTTGCTTCAGCCGTGATTTGACCTTCCTGTTTACATTAAACATTTTTTACGGCAGAGTGACGTGGTTGCTTTGTTTGAGATATTTGACAGTTACAGCAGTTCTGGGAATAATTGTTTTGGTTCTATATATGTCAGGAAAGAACTATGTTAATATTTGAGGACAGGTACATTTTTTTAAACATATTTAAATTTGTTATGATTCTCAACTTCACCTTCTTCTGCAAAGACCATAAGCATGTTAATTTTAAAACAACATTTCTTAGTAACATATTAAATACTTTATGTCCAAAAAGATCTTTTTGGTTAGAGGTTAATCTATTCCAGAACCAGTAGTCTATAATATTGTTTCTTTTGTCATTATAATTCCTGTAAAAATGGTACATTAATTTCTTAGAGATCACTTGATCTCAATTCTTTTTTGTTAGCAGAGGTCTATAATCCTTTCCACAGCAACCACTTGTAAAAGCAGAGGATTATGACTTGAGGCAGGATATGAACAGCAGGAACAGATCAACTTAAAAACAAAGATCCTGTTTGAGTACAAATGCTATTGTTAGCACAGAGTTGGGGTGAGTCAAGTGGCAGGATGTCTATTAGAATATAATAAATTCATATCAAAGCCACATGGCATGCTAGCCAGAAGACACATCCTTCTAGCAGTTATGTGATAGACCTCTTATTTTTATACCTTTACTTATTATACTTTTGCATAGTCCAATAAACCATTTCCCCTGGGAATGGCTAATATCTAAACATCTGAGAAGATTTTTTGGTTTTCAATAGATTTTATGTCTAAAAAGTTTCCGCTCTGTTATACTTTTCCCAAATCTGCTAAAAGCAGGGATTTGAAATTACACTACTGCAAGGTCATTCTGAGGTTAATAATAGTCATTGTGGACTATTGCTGTCTTTTCTTATGAAGTGTGTGATCCTCCAGAGAAAAGGAGAAAAAGAGGGTTTTTCTTTCTTTCTATATTTAAAAATAAGAGATACAATGACATCTTTTCCTTTATTAAAAAGTCTTGTGTTTAATACTGATAGTTTAACTGACCTATCTAACACTGTTACTCAATTCAATGTACTTTTGAAGTTTAATTTATTTTTCTAATATTTTTCTTGTTAAGGTTAGTAGGAAGCTACAAAGGTACCAAGTGACAGAATACACACTACTCAAGTGTGGTAGTATGTTTTTACTTCTGGTAAAAATTAGAAAAACTCTTTCATGGCCTAGACAAAATTAATAAATATACAAAAATGCAGTGATGGAGTCAGGTAGCAGTTTCACGTGGGACAGTCTTCTGTACAGTTATTCTAAAAGCTGACACCATGTACAATTAGTAGTAATCTCTGCTTCCCAAGCTTCTGTTGACTGTATTTTTGTAATAGACAGTGAAATATATCCTGTTTATAAATGATACAAATTTCATCTCAGTATCTTAATTTGTACATGCATATATACATGTATGTATATAGATATAGATACTGTATTAAACCTTATCAAATAGTAAAAGTCTACATAAGAATCTCTGCTGGCAAGTAAGACAGAAGTTTTGGTAGAAGAGAATATTTGAAGTGGCCTTTAATCATTGTCATGTGGTGACAAGGGGAGACTCAATACAGTGGTGTCAGGGAGTTTGTTTGAATGCTTGCTGCTGCATGGATTAGGATCCCCCTTCAGTGTTCTAAAGTTTGCAAAGTTAAGAAAAGTACCAAATATAATCTTAAGTTATATTTCGAACTCCTGTCTGGAAAGAAGATTTTAATGCAGTTGATAAATAATGGTTTTCAGATCATCCTACTGATGGCACTTGGGCTGCAACTAAATTATCAATGAATAAGAAAAAACAGAAGCCATTCCAGTGGTATGGATTTTTCAGCCTGTATTATTTTGTTAGCCTGAGGCAAGAGATTGTGCTCTTAGTACTCATTTGTGGAGAATGAGTAATCTGAGACAAATGTGTACCCACAACGTGTGTGCAATTGGCCACATCCTGTGTGCCACACAGCCAAGGACCTCTCATGGACAATAGTCATATGTTAAAAAAAGGATCATTTAATCACAGTGTCTGTGATCTCACCATCACAGCTGATTCTAACAGCAGTACAACATGACAGTGTACCTTGGGTCTGCTCATCCTGTTAGAATCAGAATTTTATACTATCAGGAGTCGGTTTTACCAGCAGGGTTTTCTGTTACTTAACCAGAATTCTGTATATTTGCACGAATTCTATGCATGAGAGCAACTGAAAATACGTATTCCCAGTGCTATCTATTTTGGTGTTTCAACATGACTTGCATTAGTGTGTGTGATGCTTGAATTTTCTTTCTTCGCCAAAGCTGCTTAAACAATACAATGACAGATTTCTGCTTTTATTCTTCGTTAATGTCATTCTTCATCCTCTCTGCCCCACATCAGGGAGGAAGTGTTGCGAGTTTGCTATTTTAATGAAGAGAAATGAGGCATCTATCAACTAGGATTTACACTGGAGAGCACATCAATTCACTTGCCTTGAGCTTGCTGAGTTTGCATATCCAGGGCCAAGCAGTGCTCTCAATTACTCCCGTGCAACCCCATTAACTTCAGGAGGTTGTGTGTTTCAAAAGTGGCTTTGCAGAACATGGAATGATATTAGGGAGAGGAAAAAAAAAAAATCTGTTAGAGGAGTCAAGCTCCAAAATGTGATTTTTGGTTATCTATATGAAGATGTGTGTGCAGTCATAATTGCACTTTTGAAAGGTTAGGGTAGTCATCGTGTAGTAATTTTCATTGAGCATCCCTTTGTAGATGTGCTTAACAGAACAGACAGCCGCCCAAAAATTACTGCAGTGAGGGAGAAAACACTTCCAGCCCTGGAAACATATTGAAAATCATATGTCTTTGGTAGGCTCTATCCTGTAATTACTCTTAACTGCAGGTTGTTCCCTCCTCTCTCCCTCTCTCTCCAGGAGCTATGCCGCCAGCGCATGGCAGTGAAAGCCTCTGATCGCCCGGAGCCCCTGCACTCGTCCCGAATTAACAGCGTCTCCTCCCAGTTCAGTGATGGGCCCATCCCCAGCCCCTCAGCTCGCAGCAGCACCTCATCCTGGTGTGAGGAACCGGTCCAGTCCAACATGGACATCTCCACCGGTCACATGATCCTGGTAAGGCACTGCTGTCCTCATGGCACAACAGAATTCCAGGCACCAGCTCAGATTTTGGGAAGAGATAGCTTTTATAGATGTCTTTTCACAGGTAGAAAATATTCCTGAGCTTCATTGGTAATCTTAACTTTGTGTAATTAAAACTAAAGGCATTTTTATATTCATTTCATTTTCATTTCATCTTTGTTTTTCTTCTCTTGGGAACATTCTTTTCTCTTGGACATATGAATTGTTTGCATGCTTGCTTTTAAGAAAAAAAGCCCTGTGGTGTCCTGTCGTCCTATTAATTTATGTTTACCTCAACTGCCAAATTTCTGATCAGCTCACTGCTTTTTCTCATGAGTCTCCAATGTGTGGAGGTATCTGAGCTGAGAAGATTAGTGATATGGAGCAATTTGTTTCTGTCACCCTTATAAAAGAAAAGGGATCTGATTTTTAAACCTTGCCAGGATTTTTGGTTTTTGTCCTTGGATTAATTTCTTCCAAGCTGGATTTCTTGTGTTTGAAATGATCCAAATATATTCTATTGATGGAGTCTATGTTGGAAATCTTGGGTTATTTCCAAGCACAGCTTGAGACCAGTATCAGTGTAGAGGATGGACCCATGAAGAGTTTTTTGTGTGCGAGAGTCAGAGTCCAGTGGTTGGGGCTGGTGGAGCTTGTTTCTGTCCTGCTGGGAGAGCTGTAGAGTAATCCTCCATTTTTTGTGCCTTATTTTCATCTTTCTTTAAATATTTACTGTCTCTCTAGAGTGCACTGACATTAGCTGAGTAGAAGTTAAGTGGTGGTGAAGAACTTGGCCAAAAGTTATGCTGTTTTGCTTTATATATTTGACTTCTACTTTATATATTTTCTTCTGCTTTATGTCATTCTTTTTGGTCATAATTTTTAAACTTCTTTCTTTTTCTGGACTTATATTTGAAAGTGCTATCTTCTGAGGTATTTTTCAAGTTCTTACAAGCCAACCTCAGATAATGGAGAAAGGAATGAAGGCAGACAAAACCCAAAAGCCTAATTTGACCTCAGCCAAGTTACTGACCTCCTTCAACCTTGATCGACTCAGCTATAAAACTGAGCAAAAGCAGGGTGGGATTTTAAACCAGGTGCTTCCTCAGAGTATATCATCCTGAGTAAATACATGACTGCCATACCCCTCCCAAAACTAATTAATTAATTATTATGTTAATATCTGGTAGACAAGCACAGTTTGGAAGGGTTGTTCCCATGACAGAAAATTATTTGTTACAGTTTTGACTGTTCCACTTTTGCCTAACCATAATTAAAATTCACTTGATTTCCTTTCATAGTTGAGTAAAGTACTTGGGGGCTGGGGGGGAGGATGGGGAACCCCGAACGTTTCCAGTTGCCCAACCTCAAAATAAGCACAAATTCTGAGGCAAGGTTCAAAATGTTCTGAGGCAATTTATTTGTATGGAAATAAGAGCAAAATTTCCTATGTAGATGTAAATATGCATTTAACATTTGCAAACAGTTTCAACTACTTCAAATCGAGCAAAATTGTTTTCACTGATATTATTGGGAAACAAAAGAGTAATCTCAAAATCATGCTTAAAGGAGAGAAAGTTGCATATGGGAACCACTTATTCTGGCTCTGTAAATTTCTGAAAGATTGCAAGAAAGAATTTTCTTCATATGGCAATAAATAAACTTTAAAAAATAGTCAGATTGGTCAAGATCACTGTTACGGTGTTCAGTGTCCATAATTCAGTCAATCCTGTTTAACCCTGGATGAACTCATACATGTGTTAACTATCTAACAACAGATGTTATATCTTAGATGGTGAGGGTTCAAAGAAGGGTAACAAAATGCTGTAGTGTTTTGAGAGTGCAAGCCACACAGAGAGAGTAAAACCAGTTAATTTGTTAAGTCTAACATGAACAAAAATCAGTGATTCAGGGGAGTCTGTCTGTGTGCTGTGGCATACAGGATGGGGAAAATTGTTCGTAATGGACTCAGATGATACAGTTAGGAAGAAAATATTTGTTAGCATCGAAAAGATGCATTTAGCTTTGCTATCAGGGCAAACCTAATAGGAGGGTCAGGCAGGCAGTGGGATGTTTACTTAAGGAAGCAGTTAAACCATAAAATATAAGATTTGCCGAAGGCGAAGCTGGGTTAGGTTTACATGGAAGAATCAGCATCTCTCAGCTACAGCACAGAAGCAGATGATTGGGCTTGATCAGAAATGCTCATGTTTTGTGTCACTGTGGGTCACAGTGAAACTGGAGAGCTGACCCAGTTTGTGTTCTGCTCAAAAATAAATGCACGTCTCTGTAATACCTTATTTACCTGAATTTCTCTCCTTCTGGGGATGCTGTGGCTTCTTGGACCTCAGCAACAGAAGCAGCTCACCAGAGGTGAACTCTTCCTCCCTTTGCCTTGCAGATACAAGTGGGGGAGAGTGAGGAGACACTTTGCAACTTCTATATCATTCAATAGAAGACATTTTTCAGTTCTTCTCATTTCCCTCTGCCACAATCCTCTTACCTTTTAAATTTTGAAGATATTTTCTTTGAAAAATATCTCAGTGCCCAAAAAAGCAATGAGAAATATTAGCAAGGTGCCTAATAAGAATGGCAAATACCATGTGTTTTGCAGGGTAAATGCACTTACAGGTATGTAAATGTGGTTTGAGCTCTACAATGTGCAGTAAAGGGCTAGTTAGCTGAGCTAAGGCTCCTCAGTCCTTATTGCTTATAGGTGCCAGGATCTCCTTAGAGACAATAAAACAATGGATTACTGTGTAATGTGACAGCAGGAAATAATTTATTTTGAATCATAAACAGAAAAAAACTTTAATGGAAATAGCTTAGACATGTGTGACTGCTGAATGATTCCATGTAATCTTATTCAGAGGTAGCATTGGTCAGAAATATTTCTGTAAAGCTTTCTGTAAAGTTTAATTTGCTGGAAAATGCTATCAGTCATACCTTCAGTCATATCTAAGTCACCTCAGTTTAGGATTTGTTGGAATTTGGCTTGGCCACGGGTACTGTTTTCTTGGAGGACTTTCCATTTGTTGTTAGCCCATTGTTTATAGTGCTCGAGGTGTGCAGAAACCAGAAATCTTCCAAGTCCTGTGGCTGTGGGGCAGTCTCCTCACTTAGGCTGAAAGCAGCCTTCAAAAGGAAAAAATCCTGCATTTCTGCCACTTCCCTGTGCAGCAAAGGCGATGGCTCTGCACTGTCAGTGCAGTTTGAGCTGTTGGCAGGAGGAAGCAGGGAGGGCTCAGGAGGCCCAGAAGGACAGCGATAACAACATTCTGAGATTTTTTTTTTTTCCTTTTCACTGTCTTTTTCATCACATTTCTAACAGGAGGGTGGCGCATATGGCACATTTTGATTCTGTCTTTCTAAAAAATCCAAGCACTTTGGGAAGTGTAATTAGAGGAGCATGTTTAATGCAGTCGTGTTTGTGGCACTGGCTGGCTGGTTTCAGCATGAGCAGCAACTCAGGATGTGTGCCCTCATTTTGGTCACCCTGGTTTTGCAAGAAAACATCATTCAGAAGGTCACAACAAGGGAAAGAATAGGAACTTAGATTTCTACCCACTTTATTCTCATGTGTATGTCTGTATTGCAGCTGACAAGAGTTCTAATAAAGGGCAACAATTCTGTTTGCAGTCCAGCAAGAAAACCAGAGAAGGTTTAAAAGTGATCAGGAGAGATTTAGTCTCCCTAACTTGGGCTCCTATATTTTAGGCACTTAATGAAGTGTTGGTGTTGCCTTGAGCCCATAAATTCCCCCTCTGGTTGATGAAGTGGGTGGGCGGCTCTGAAGGTCTCCAGAGAATTAGGCAGAGGGTGGATTTCTCTTGAGATGCCCCTTTGCTCCTGCACAATCCAGTTGATGTTTGCAGCTTACACAAGGGAGTCTTGCTTGTGCTGTAGCACAAGTTCAGCACCAAGATGGATTGGATCCGACACCTGCTTCATGTATTTCCATGCTTTTTTGGTTAAAATAATTCTCTTTTATGAAGTCTTATGTGAAGAACAGTACTGCAAGAAGGGAACATAAGCTTTTGATGATAACATTATGAGGTTGTTATCTGAATACCATACAAGAGAGAGAATTTACAAAAGCAGAAGTGATTTTCTGTGTTTTGCAGGTGTTTTCGTTGTAAAGACGGGTGTGCAGAATTTGGAGATTATACATTAATTAGAATTTCAGAAAATGAATTTACAAAAGTTCTTTTTCAGTATTTTTTGTAAGCTGAAGTCTGAGGAGTCTTCTCTCAGAGGGTATGAAACTGCTTTATGTATTGGAAATAATAACAATATGTGATTGTTTGTGATAATCTACTTTTCAGGAGAAGAAAATTTCTTACTTGGTCTGAATGGGGTGATGGGAATAGATGAACCAGAGCCTGAAATCTATGGCCTTTTATCTAAGAGATATAAGTCTGCTTAATCCTCTTGTCTTTGGCAATATGCCTGTAAAACCAGAAGGACAATCACAGAGAAATTAAGGAGGGCCTCATATGAGAACTTTCTGTCAGAGTCCTGGGACAGGTTGTGTCCCAGAAGGTGTCACAGCCTTAGCTGGGGACATGGGGTGGGGGCTTGGTGCTGGTAAAACAGGCAAACCCCAGGTGCTGAATTTTGCATCCACTTTGGTGTTGATGCTGAATCAAATCCTACTGGCAGGATTGCTGTAGGACTGGGAAGGATAACAAGGAGGGAATAGTTTCCAAGATTGAACCTGTGGGTTTTTGATAATATTGGTATCCTGTACTCTCTGAATAGTAACTTTTTGGTGGTTTCTTAGCAATTTCCCCCTCACTCTCATTTTTTGAAGTGAATTCTTTTTTAAATGAGCTCTATGGGGTGGGAACTATAGATTTTTTTAAATTGAATATGGAAGAGTGTAGAACTGAGTGACTGAAGACACATTGCAACAAGAGAAGGTATTTGCTAGGTCCTGTACTACATCTTGCTGAAATTCCTTTATTTTATCCCTAAAGCTGCAATAAAACTGGGAGCAAAAGGCATCCAAACACACTTCTCTAAATGAAGAGAGAAGCTCCAGCATGTGAGGACAAATAGCACTGAGCTAGAAGCAGGTGTTCTTTTCACCTTGACCTTAATCCATATACACACTAAACATCTCCTGAGCAAAGCAGCATGCAGGGCATGAGTACAGTGCATTGCCTGGGGACACAGATGCTGCAGAGGTGATTAATGCTGGCAGGGACAAAGGTGAGGAGTGCAGGTATGGAAAAGAAGGTTTTTGTCACAATCATCTGTTTGGTTATTAAATGGGTTCTAATATTTTTTTTTTGTCCTTTTCCCACCATCTCCTTCTACAAGCATTAATACTTCTTCATGCATTTCAAGAATATAAATGTCCTGTTTAAATAAAGCTTGCAACTGAGAAAATGAAGAAAAAAATCCTCCCTCACATGGGAAGGGAAAAAAAGTCAGTGGCAAAGTTTAGCTAAAAGCATAAACTCCTTACACATGTGCTAAGTGGATCTAAATCCCAAGTTATCTTTTAGCTGTGCCAGTATAAATAGTTGTAGAAGTCTCATAAAATTAAGTCCCAAGAAAGCTTTGGCCCTAAGGGCCATTTCATCATGAGCAGTTGGGCAGGAGGACTCACAAGGGAAAGGGCTGTTGTGTATTGCATTACTCAGTGACAGGATAGCCAATATCCCAAAAAGACATAAACACTGTGGATGGGAAAATCTTTACCCTTCTCTCCCTGAGTTGTCATGCTTTTAGGGACAAGCAGAGCTGCTTGCCTCCTGAAAGATCTTCTGCTGATGAAACAGAATTTATCCCTTCATTTTACATCTTTTTTCCCCTCCCTAAATATTTAAGTTATTTTAAAACATTTGCCTGTGTTTGTTTAAAGCTGGGACTTGAGATACAGGAGCTAAGAAAAGCTGCAAAGTGAAAAAAATCTCGTGGCATATGGAAACAGCTCTACTAATAGAGCCATAAATCTAATAAATGGATGTATGTACTACATAGATTACATCCATAAAACTCAGAAAAAAATATTCATGAACACATTACCCTTTGATTCTTCATTTTTATTTGTTTCATAATAAGTTGCCCCCCATTTTGTATATTAATTTTGTTGAATGGGCCTTAGGAAATAATGACAATTGCAGAGTCAGTATTAAATTGAGAAAAACATTCCTCTTGAACATGATATGAAATTGATTTCAAAATTACTTTTTCCCTAAATTCTTCCATGCCAGTTGTTTTTCCCTGATGTATTCATGATTAGAATTAACTTACCAAATTTCTGTGACTACATCTTGCTCTGTTGTTTGACTGTAAAGTGTTTATTCTAGCTTTGTTTAAGCTGCTTTGGTTGAATACTTTTATCCAACTTACATCATTCCCTAAGGCTTTTAGTAGAAAGATGAAGAAAACATTTTGTATTCTAGAGTACTAATTTTAAAAGTGTTACATTGGGAGAAATATGTGACACAAAACTAGGTTATGCAACTGTGTGCACCAAGTAAAAAGAAAGCATAATTTTCTTAGCTGAAACAAATCTTGGTGGCTCTCTGGATGTTTTTCTGTTTCACCCAGCTTTCTTGCTTTTCTAGAGGACATCCAGGTAATGTCAAGGCAAGACAAGTATCAGCTGTAGCAAGCAGCAATAGATGGGGATTTATTGAAAAATATCTGAGTTTTGATAGTTCAGGTTGAAGACAAGGAGTGTTACTGGATACTCAGCTGCTTCTGAGAGTCTCATGAACCGTGGAGTCTCCTGGAGATGAACATTTATCTGGGAGATCATGGCTCCAAATGCATCCTTCGTGATGAAGTGCTCTTTATTTTTCCTATTGTGCATGCTCACATCATGCATTAAATCCTTGATGACTCATGTAGCAGATACAGCAGTTAATCATATTTTGGATCTAACAGGTGGAAATGCCTGTGTAGAAAGATACTAGAAAGAGGGCAGTTCAGGAAGGCTTCTCAAGCAGGAGACCCAAGATGATCATATATGTTACAGAGTACTTCTGAGCTGGTGGCAGAGTTCAGATACGAGAAGGTGGTGAGTTTTGACTCACTGTGGGGTAAAGAAATTACTCACATGGGTTGCTAGACATGGTGCACTGCTAAGATCAAATGATGTGTGGTAAATGGGAGTACAGCCTCAGAGCTTCTCAAGATGTGTAAGACTTCAGGGTGAAACTGGGACTTGCATCATGATACTTCCAAAGAGACATAATATTGGCACTGTGTTTTTGCACTGCTGTGCCAGTTCTAGTTTAGGATGCCTGGGAGAGCTCCCATCAATATTTTGGAGAGCTCTTTCTCTTTGTGTGGGCCATGCCAGCAAAAGTTATTGAACGTGGCCTGGTTATTTGTATTGAAGACAGTTCAATCCCTCCACTGATTCAACAAAGTCTGGTTATGTTCATCTTCAGGGCAAGATTAAAAAAAATTATATTTTGCTTTCTGCAACTCCTTCTGGGATTAGCCCATAATTTGGCAGTGTTTACTGAGTAAGGTAACAGAATTTGGGTGGTATTTGGAAAATTTGATGTGTAGGACACAGACAAAATGCTCCTGTGATGATCAAATTTTGCATATGCACCCACGACGCAGCTGTGGAAACATTTTTAAATAAGGAGATAAACATTAAAATAATCTGTGAAGTTTGCTTGGAAGTGAATGACAGAGTATTTGCTGTTCAATAAAAGAGGACAGTTTTACTTTTTGGTCAAAACCAGGTAAAGTATTCCATCTTCAAATATTACATCCCTACCCCAGTATGGCTTTAAAAAAGACATAATTTTACTGAGTTTGTCTCCTTTATGTAACTGTCCTTTTATTTCAGACCAGAGTAATATCTTACTTTTTTTCTATTTGGCAGCTCTCCCTCAATGCTGTCATGTCTCCCTTATCCTCTCCTCCTAAACTCATGAGCTAATGCTGTTTTAGGTTGCCAAGCTGGCCAAGAAAACCCTATTCATAGCAAGAGAGAATTATGAGTTGCCTCTTGTTGCTGGCTGTATGTTGGACCTTTGTACTGGACAAAGAATAGAAGGGAGGGGTGATAAACTGCTCACAAGCATCACCTCCTCCAAACACAACCTGCCATTGCTCTAGGAATTATATTCTCTGGCCTTTTTCTTTCTGGACTTATTATGAGGGCTGGTGTCCAGGTCCTAAAATGTTTTTGTCCTCTGTCTGGTCAGTAGTAAATCCATCAAGGTTTGTTGAAGATAGTTGGTTTCTGGATTTGACCCATCTTTAAAAAATATTTCTCCGACTATATATCACAACTGTGTTATTTTTAGGATGATTCATGTGAAGGTTTGCCACCTTCTGACTGGGCTGTTTGTACCAACTAAAATACTCCCATGAACATCCAAAAACCTTACTGCACATAGCAGCTAAGTTCTAGTAGCTGTCAGACTGCAGTGAATTGAAGCATGTTTCTGTACATCTTTTATTAAATATGTGCACATGCAGCACATTTCTTTAAAGAAAATAGAAGATGACAATGTCTCCTTTTTGGATGCATTATATTTATACTTCAGCATTGAAGAGAGTCTGGTAATTATAAAGCTGTTTAAGTGATTTTATTTTTAAATTATAAAGGTACTGAACTTGAGAAAACAAATGCAGTCAGTTATTTTCTACTGACTACTTACTTCATTATTTCTGTATTTAATTTAAGTGGACTTTAGCTGGTTGCAAATAAAAATACTAAAGGACTAGCAATGCACACCATGATTTGTGTTCTTGCTGTCATGCAAATTCACAGAAAGAAGGAAACATATTAAAGAAATTTGATAAGACCAGGTGGTCTGAGTGAATAATTTCCCTTTCATTAACATATTCCCCTTATTAACTCTGTAATTAATTGTACATAGCTAAGGAAAGCTATGGAAATTGCATTTTGAGATGTATCAAAGCTGACTTTATGCTTCAGACTTCCATGCAATTTACTATTAATGAAGCAAGAGATGGAGGCCCCAAATCTATAATTATTACTTACTATTTGAATGACAAGCAAAGAATTTTATCAGCACAGTTTCAAATGAAAGGGGATTAGCAGCTAATGTTGAAATTGTTAATCTTTCTTATTAAAATAATTTTGACGAGAGTGTTTAGCCTGAAAGAGGTTTCTGGAACATCATTTACCATTAAAACAGCTATTTTCTGAGGCTCAGTATGAATTTGTCTAAGTTTGACAGCAGGGTGCAAATATTTTTTAAATGAATGAATATTTTATGGAAGCTAAGGCTGTTCATGTGTGAGCTGATGCCGAGCTGCTTGCTGTGTGCATATTCCTAGAATGTGAAGCAGGATGGTAGTTCAATATCCATCTCACCAAAGCAAAGATGTCTACTGAGATAACAAGGGGAAAAAAGCTACAGCAGGAAAATCTGAGAGCTGAAATTGCACCCACGGCTGTGTCTGCAGACGAGTGATTAGCGGGTGGGAGCCCAGTCAGAATCAGGCCCTAGATCATGGTGATATATTTATGACACAGTGTTACTTCATGTTTATTTAGGCCTTCTTATACCTTTAAATACTGGTATATTTTCAGGGTTTGTCTATTTTTTTTAGTATCATGTGCCTTGAGATGACTGTTCAGTGGTGGGTGCTTTATACCCACGTGCATGCTTGTGTACAAATACCATGAACAGCAATGATATCCTCTATAGATACAGATAAATATTTGGGAGCAGAGATACAATACATATAACTTTTCAGTGTTAATGGAAAACTGTTTAGCATTTTAAATTTTAAAACTTTTCCTTGCCATATTCGGAATTTTCGTCTCCTACAGCAGTGTACAAATGAAGTTGACAAGGCTATTTGTGCTCCTTGGGATGAGAAAATTGTGAATATATAGTGACATAAATGGTGAAAAGCACAGCAGTGATAATTTATAAAATTTAATTTGCAGTGGTCTCAGCCACATCAATACTGGAGGAGATGTATATTAAAGAACCCTTTCAATCTGCCTGTGTCACATTACAGAAAAAAAAACCTAATGGAAAAGATGTCACATGTCTTTGCCAGTGACAAATTTTACCACTAGAATAGATAGAGATAATTTAAATGCTTTAAGACATTATTTGCATGAGTAGATGGACTGTGTGTAGAAGTACTATCAACACAACAAACCCTCATGTACCTGCTCTACCATGAGATTACTCCAAGCTCTACCTCTGTGTGGAGCATGTGGAACTTCACTGGGCTCTCCCCAAAAACTGCAGGTTACAGAACTAACCTTTTATCTGTAGTCCTGCAATGCTCCTTGGAAGAGTCTTGCAGAGGGAGTGCTATTGCACAGGAAGTGTCCTGGAGTGTACATTCACTTCATTCATCAGACAATACCAGAGGAGTTCTAGCTTAAACATAGCAGTTTTTAAATAGCATGCAGTAACAATAGCCAGAGAAACATTTACATCATGAAATCATGTTTTGTATGTATTATAATTATGTGTGTTAGGTCAAAGGCATCAAAGGGTGCTTCTTAACCTGTAAGAACCGTAACAAACCATGTAGATCATGACAGTAAGAGACAGTCACCATCCCAGTGTGGTAGGCTTAAAAGAGTGAATTTTTCAAGGACGAGGCTAATGCAGAATCCAAACCCAAAGCTTTTCTAAATGCAGGAGTATTTCTGATGCAGCTATTTATCTACTGCTTTATCTGCTGCTGGGGAAGGCACCTGGAAGGGTTGGGTTTATTAGCCACAGCAGCTCAAGATGCCCAGGGCAGTGCTGGCTCACAGCAGAGGGGTGTCCTGCTGCTTCTCAAATGTGTGTGTGTGTGTAATATCTTCCTGAGAAAAGTGTTTTTCTTCACTGCCTCCTCTTTTTGGTGCCTTTGTTTGCATTGCACCAGGAAAACATCATTATAGTGTCTAATTGCTGTAGTAAATGTACTAATGGTGCCTAATACACTATTTTTTGTGGAAGTCCATAAATTGCTTTTGTGTCATTTGAAGTTCTCTTGTAGTCAAGAAAACTTGGTGGTGTCTGAGGATATCCACCAGCCTTCAACTTACCATGTGTGGATCCTCATAACTGAATTTTGAGAAACTTTGTCCTTCAAGTAGGATTCTGGGGCCTGATAAAAGAAATTTTGATAAAAGTCACTAGGATCCTTTCAACTCACTCCAGTAACCAAAATAATAAGCCAATGCTTATATGCTACTTTTGATCAGTAGATTCAAAGCTCTTTGTAAAGGTCAATATCATTATCCTGTATTTTTAGTCCAGGAAACTCAGGCACAAACAGGGAAGCATCTTGACCAAGACAAGCTTTAAGGTTGGAAACAGAGCCAGGAGTAGACCCCCATTCCCTGATGTGCCAGTGCTGTGCTCTCACAACCCATCATATTGACTTTAACAGAAAAAGGATTGTATCGAAGGAGAACATTTTTGCCCTTTTTTGTCGCTCATTACTCTTTTCTAAGACATGAAAGTATAAAGGAATTCTGAACTTAGGTTTGTCAGATTTCATTTTGCAAGTTTAGTTTTCACCTCATTGTCTAAGAGCAAAATATTTCATATTTGGAGACCCGACTGAAAGATGTTAAACACATAGTGAAATAGCTTGTGAAAACCAAAGTGAAGATGTGCAGTCTATAGTAAATAACTGATGGAAAAGGATGCCTTCCACACATTTTTTTGAGTCTCTTCTGAATTGATAACAGTTTTCTTCAAGAATATAAGCCCAATCTGCTAAATCCTTAGCAATCATGCACATGCACCAAATTTCAGGTTCTTGTTCTTTCTGTTTAACAATCAGCTGTACTTTTACTGTCTACTCAAAACTACTACTGTCATTCCCTCAATGTATTCTCCTTGTTCAGCAGTTGAAGGGAAGGGTTCCAAGGAAAAGAAACAGCATGCAAAGAAATGTTGGGAGTTATCAGCTATGACCAAAATTTGCTTCTTCCCATAGCATTTAGCTATGTTCTGGTTTTTGTTTTTCTGACTTTCTTCCTTTGCAGTATAGTGTCTTCTTTCATCATTTCACTTTTTTGTTGACCTCTACAGTCTGTTCTTGGCTTCTTCTTCTGTCCTCTTTCACGTTGTTTTTTTCTTGTTCTTATTTTGCCCTCTGTCACTTCAAATATTTTCATCTCTGGATTAGACCAGTATTCCTCAAACTTCTTTAAAGTGTTATCCTTTACTGGCTTCCATGGATACCCAAGAGTCCCAGAAGTAGACAGGATGTCTTCAGCTTATACACTTCTAAAGCTTTTCTACCATCACTGCACAATCCCTTTTGAATGCTTTCATGAGAAAAATATTTGAGAATCACTGAGCTAGGCAGCGTCAGTTGAAAATCCCATGGTGCATAGATAAAAGGTTACCTGAAAAATGGGACACTTCCTCCAGATTTGGGAGCTGGGTAGATTCCAGCTGCATCTTTCTTACAGTTAGCATTGCTTATTCTCCTACTGCATGTTGTTTCAACATGGCTGTGAGTGTGACATGGAAGAGGTAGGGCAGAAGTGTCTTCTTCCACAGTCATCTTTTAAGTCCTGAAAGGACTTCTGTGAAAAAAAGAGTTTCTTCATTTCTTACTGTCATAAAATCATAAAATTGTTTAGGTTGGAAGAGACCTCCTGCATCAAGTCCAACCATTAATTAATCAGTATTTCATTCAACCTGGTTTCTGAGCAGTCTTTTATAGTCAAGCTCTTTGTTTTTGCTATTGCACTGAGTTTGCTCTGCAATCATGGGACTGGCAGTTCACGAATTGTGTTGCTTCTCTGTGTGCAAACATGGAACTTCCTAGGTAGTGGACATGGTTCCAAAATGGTCCTGAGTGCAAGGATGTGATTGTTGAAGATATTTGTGGAGTTTGAAGTGTCTGTTCTCTGTTACATGAGATTTCTGATTAGCCACTCTGTTCTCTCCCTGTTTTTTCTCCCAGGTAACCTGGGTCACTTGTGCTTATATGCATAGCCTGCCTCTGGGCTGTGGTAGGGCATGAATTGCAAGACTTCTTGGATTTCATATTGCATGTTCTCAATTTTCTACAACCTCTGTGTGTGTTTAGGTACAAACTCTATCAGTTTAATATCTTACCTTGCCCCCCAAAAAAACCCCAAACCCACAGTGAAAAGCAGAGGGGTTTTCCTTTATGAGCTATTATTTTTTCCTGGAGAAGCACTTTTTGACTTTTATTCACAAGTTTAAGAGTAGCAGTAAGTAAGTACTTACTTCGCTTTAGCAGAGGTATTATGCCTATAAAAGTAATATTTTCCTTTCTGTCCTCAAGATGGCCAGTGTCTAACATAGTGATATTTTTCCAGACTATCTATAAATCACATCATGTTTTGTATCACTTGGATATACTTGGTCATGGTTGCCTGGGTTTTACTGGTCTCATTATCTCCGTAGAACTTGACCACGCTTGAAGAGAGGATTATTTTTAAACATGAAGTTTTCAGAATTCTTTATTTATCTCTTGGTAATTTTTTTTATATATACTAAAGGAAGATGACTATACAAGTGCTTTGAAAAGAAACACAGACTGTAATTCATTAAAATTTAAATTTGAAAATACAGTGCCCAACCAGGAACCCAAATTTAGATGCTCAATTGAGTTAGCAGGGCTATGAGAAGAAGCCAGGGAATTTGGTTTTGTGTTTTCAGCCAGGTAATTAGTGTGCAGTAATATATTTTTAAAGTTTTCATTTCAGACACACAACAGACGTATAAATGAATCGCAAATATGTCTTGGATTGTGGTATGGTGTTAAAACATTAGTAAAAAAATGAAGTGAGAAGGGATCATCTGAAAAATTGATTTAATGTGCAAGAAGAAAATAGCAGTTTTCTGTGAGAATAGTGTTGGGTGTCAATATTTATCACAAAGAGTCAAAGGACTTGATTTGTATATTTTTGTTCAGTTTTCCAGCTAGTTTTTTACATGCTTGTTCTTTTCCATTTTAACAAAGCTACCAGAAATGCTTCCCAAAATGTCTCAGTTGATGAATTCAGCTGACACTCTCCTTGGCGCTGGTTCCTATACTGCAGAGCTGTCTTTAATGGGGAGGATTGGGCTGAGTTTTTTCTTGTTTTGGATTTATTTTTGGTTTTAAAAAATGTCACAACATATCCCGTGCTGTGAAATAGCAGTATTTGGCTAAGAGGTTTAGACCTTAATTTTTTGAAGTAATACTGTTCATTTTTGTGAAGGCCATTTAAGATTTTTGTAGTGAAATCTACTATAAGAAGTACAGAAATTTTAGAAACTGCTTCTGAATAGTTAATCTTTCACATATATATATTATTTACCTTGGCATGTTTTTGTATAAACAGCATTCAGCATGTGCATAAATTTATCTACTCACCAGACACTTAAACCATGTACTTCTAAAATCCCCGAGCCAAAATCTGTAATAATTCAATCACAGTCAGAAAATTTGGTATACTTTTAATTACAAAAATGTTATCAGATGTGGATTCATTAAGGTGTCCTGACTTTTAGCCTTGTCTATAAATGTGATCATAGGGTGCAAAACAGCTGTCAAGAATATTTCTGCAAAATTTAGTTTGTTAGGAGCATATTCTGTGACCTTGGGAAATTAATTTCAATGTTTCTGCCCTTTCCTTTCCCATCTGTGAGGCAGCAGTGATACTTGCCTCTCCTGCAGGAGTAATGTGAGCACTTTTAGACAGTTGGACAAGAAGGAGCTATAGAAATACAGGGATTGTAAGGGAGCAAATTATATTCCTTTTATGGCAATCATCTTCTCTTTTTTGTTGAGGTTTATTTAAAGCAAAGTAATTGCAGGGGTGAAACTTCATAGGTATAATTTAGATTTCAAGAAAGGGGGTAAGGAGGAGGAGGAGATGAGGGTGGCTGTATTTTAAGACCTAGAAGACACCATTAAGTAGCTGATATTCCTTAAGAAGGGATTCCTTGTAGAGTGAATTTCTTTATCTTCTGCTATATTTAGAGAGCCAGGTAGAGTAAATATTTCATAATTAATCATTCCATTTTTTTAATGTTTAACTTCTTAGCTGCATTTCTTTTTAAAAGTCTACCTGTCTCCAGCATTCCAGTTGAAGCAATTCTTAGCATAACATATATTGTCCAAGATTTCCTCCAGAGATGACAACCTGTGTCAGTCCACACCAGGTTGTATCCATCCATTTCACTGGGATTTCATTGAACACCTTTGGCAGCTGGGAGCTGTAAGAAAAGGGATTAGCAAATGTTTGTGTGGCACACACTGATCCCAGCACCTGCTGATTGGATTGAAGTAATCCTTTTACAAGTTACAAAACTCTATTATCAGAGCATTAAGAGAGGGAGAGATGGTGATGTACACTGCATCAAGGGTATATTAATTTAGGCAAACAGAACATGGGTTCCCATCTAATATGCCTGAATTACAGCCTTTCTTCCCAAAGTTGCACACTGGTCCAGTCTGGTAGATAATGCCTTACACTGCTTGTGCCAAGGTGATATTTCTCTAGCAAACCAGGGACAATAATTTAACATTATTTGAGATGGCATGCTGAAAGCACAACAGCTCTCTGTGCATGCTTAGGTGTCTACAATGAGCTTTACATCTAAAAATATGAAACTGAAACTATGGAATGTCATTTTTATTGTTGGCTGATATCACCATGGAAGATAAATTATTTCCAAATAATACGACCTATTTGAAGCAATCTAGGGATATTATTCTCAACCACACTGAATAGTTGCTTTGTCAGTGAATTGCCTCCCTCTGGCTTTTTTTTTTAAAGTTTTCTTTCATCACCTACCATATTACATACAATATTAGTAGTGTTTCATGCCAAATTATAAGTAGAGCTCCACAGTATTTTTCAGTACATAACTGAAAAGCTTCAAAATTATTTTTTTCACTGGTGTAATCATGTCCTGAGAAATAGGAGAACTATTAGATCAAAACACAGCATGGTAGTAATATGGCTGCAAATGGAGGAGGAAAAATAATTTCTCAGTGTCTTTTGCAAAAAGAAAATACAAATTCCCAAGTTTTTATTTCCCATATATTTTCATTTGTGGTTATTGTAAGCAGGAGATCTGGAATGGCACAGGATAAGTTAGAAAAGAGAAAGGAGCCTTCAGCCTGAAATGACTGACTAATCAGGTGATGAAATCCTGGTTCCAGTAAAGCAGCGGATGCAGAACACTCCCTGGGATTGAAAGCATGTGAGACTTTATGGCCAGATGGTAATTTACTGAGATTTCTTCCAGATACAAGTGCTGTGAGATACTGACAATGAGCTGCCACAGCAGAATTTTTCATTTTATATGTCTATATAAGCCAAATATAACTACCCCAATAAAGTCACGCTTCTTTGCAGTTAATATTGGAAACTTGATATTTAAGATTAAAGCTGGTGTTTCTTACATTTATGGATTGATACTTCAGAGATGGAGCTGGTCTCGGTACCAGTTACAGTCTCTGCATTATTGGGGGTTGGTTGGATTAGAGCACCAGAAACAACTGTGGGACTTCGATGGAGCAACTAACTATTGGAAAAAACTGATTTTCTTAACATGCTAGTTCATGGAAAGACTGAAATTGATTGAGATAGTGCATCTTCTATTTATTTAAGGTCTGTTTTGCTAGGAAGAAAAGTAGGAAAGCATGGGCATAGTTTGTCTCTGCTCCCATGTTTCAGCACCACTGATGTTTCTTCATGGAAAGATGTGATGAGCTCCCAGCCTTTTGTCTGTGCAAGGACACCAGGGCAGCTCAGGGAGAAAGACTGATCTTCTGAAAGCAAGACCCCAAAGTAACTTCAGTGTTACTGTGAATCTGTGCTGGGAAGTGAGAAATGCTTAAAAGGTGTGGAAAAAAACATCGTGGTGCTCTGCAGGATCTGAATATGGCTCAGAGTTGTAATAGTGACACTGATCTCAGGCACCTTTATTTGATCAGCTCTGGACAAGTTTGGGTGCACCAAAATAGAAGAATAAAGTAATAATTTGTAAAAAAAGAATGTGAAGCAGGAAAAGAGAAGAGAAATTAACCTTTCTGTTGCTATTCCCCAAGTCCAGACTCCAGCCCTAGAAAATAATGGAGCACATATTAAAAAAGAAGTTGCTGATTATCTAGAGAAAGATTTTTCAAGGGTGTAAAAGGAAAGTAAATGTAAGGTTGTCAGAGGATGGGGAAGGCTGGAGTCTTTCTTTTGTGTGTTTGCTGATCTCCTTCATTCTTTCCATTGGATAGCTGAATAGTGAGTAAAAATATGCATGATTTTCTAAAGAGCAAATCTTGCCTGGACAAACCTGATTGTTTTTTTTAAAGTAAAACTACAAAACCCAGTAGATGAAGTGAAAACAAGAAATGTAATACATACAGATTTTAATGAAGTCGTGACACTGTCTCATGAATGGTTAATTGAAAAATTAACGCCAAATTTTTAGATGACAATTATGTGGATTGAAATGAGGCAAAAGGTTGATATACAAAAAGTAATGATCGAAAGCTATGTCTAAGAGTGTCTGGCAGAGTACAGGAATTGCTCTTAGATCCAGTTATATTTAACTTTTTAAATAGTGATGTGGAAATGAGTGGAAGTGACAATGACTTTCATCACAGTCTAAAGTTCTGCACAGACATGATGACAGAGGAGTAATTCAGAAGTTTGGAAATGTTAAACCTGGAAACACATAAAACAAATAAATTATTTTTGAAGAAAAGAGTCGCAAGAAGACATATCTGTAATTTGCATAGATCCATTAATTCATGATCTGTGAAGACACTGGAATGTATATAAGCAGAAATTATGGAGAACAGCAATATTCTGAGCAAGCAGACTAAAGTTGAAATAAATGGCTTGGTGAAAATGAGTAGCAAATTAAATTTGAAATAGAAACGCAATATTGTTGACATCCCTATGAAAAAAATCTCAAATGAGAACTAGTGTTCCTTATTGAAAATGTTTGTATATTTCCAGGTATACAATGTATAGTTGAGAACAGTTGGAGTCCCAATAAGTAGTAATGCACTGTGCTTTAGGCTTCTGATTTAGGTCTAGAGCAACCAAATGTTAGAAAGATTCTAGTAAAGTACAAGAAATTACATTATTTGAAGACCTGGAAGCAAGTAATCAGATAGGTTGCTTCTGTCTCTGAATTCCATAGCACTGTGAGTAATATGAGTGGGAACAGAGAAATTTACTGTGAAGCCACTAATGATAAGGTATTAAGCCAGAAAATGGAAGGACAAAACCATATGTGGTGTTGAAAGCAAATTGGATTTATGCAGAAAAGTATTCCTCTTACATGTAGTCAATGCAATGTGTACTAGAGAACACAAAGAAGCTCAAACAGAGTAGCAAGAATTCTGGGGCATCCTGGGCCAGAACGATGCAACCCATGAGTTAGCAAAGAACAAAGGCAAAAAAACTCATTATTTAAATTACTGGCAAGAATATAAAAACATTTTTTTCAAGTATAGTCTTTTACTGCACAATTTGCTATATAATAGCTAAGACAAATTCTCTCCCAGGAACCCTGGGAAGCACAACAGCACTGCCTGGCCCTCTACATCTCTGGAAAAAGCAGCAGCACTTTGAAAGCAGTGGCTCCCACGCTGTTGGGTGAACAGTGTGGGTTTGAGTGGTCACCATTGACAAGGATTAAGATAATTTCACATCCACGTCTTCAGCTGACATTTGAAATTTGGTTAGACCTGTCAAGGTCTGTCAGTTTGAGAGCTGCACGTGTTTTCACTGAAAGATGCATCCTCAATCATGAAAAGGGTTCCTGCTCAAGTACTGGATTGGAATTATGGTGTCAAAAATAATTGTGGCAGCTGAACATCATCTAATAAAATAGTTATTTTTAAAACAAATACCTTAACAGATACAAACTGTACTATCTCTGAAGAAAGTAATGTGTCTCTTCACCCAAGTAACAAGTGATGGGAGAAGAGGAAATGGCCTCAAGTTGTGCTAGGGGACGTTGAGATTTGATATTAGGGAAACTTTCTCCACCAAAAGGGCTGTTGAGCACTGGAACAAGCTGCCCAGGGCAGTGGTGGGGTCATCACCATCTCTGGAGGTATTTAAAAGACATATAGATGTGGTATTGAGGAATATGGCTTAGTGGTGGACTTGGCACTGCTGGGTTACCAGCTGGACTTGATGATCTGAGAAACTTTTCCAATCTAAATGATTCTGTGATTCCATGATTTAAAGATTGACCAGTCAACTAGAGTTTAATAGTTATATTTTTAATCTTATTTAGTCATAGAGCATGCATAGGACACCCCTCTTGATAAAAGAGTAAAGAAAAAAATAAAGAAAACAAAAGTAGTTTGACACCCTATTACAACATCAACTGAGCACACAGGAAGCTCTAACAAAGCTATGTTCTACCAAAGCCAAACCAAGCCACTGTGCTCTTTGTGCCTATTTTCAGGCACATGGAATCTGTCTTAAAATGTGCCACTGGCAGTGTCTCTTTAGCCCATTCATTGTCCCTGGGACAGCTTTTCATCCTCTGGCTGAAAGCTCCCCTTCTGCCTTACAGCCTGCATGTCTCACCCAGCAATAATAGATTTTATAATACATCTGCTCACATCCTCCTTATCCCCACATCATGTTTGGTAGCAAGAGTATCTCCTCTGTCTAAACAGAAGAAAGTGTGGACTGGGCTACCAATTGTCCTTGCAGGTGAGGCCCTGTGGAAGGAAAATTAAGGTTAATGGAATTTAAGGTGCACCTGAAGATCTTGCAAGCAGATGGTGTTTGTTTAAATAATAGCATATACTTGGGATTACAGGACTTGCCTTGTTGTGCACATATTGGTGAGGCTAGACCTCTGCTTTTTTCAGCAGGCTTGAGGAGCATTGCAATAACAGTGGTGACAACCTCTATTTATTTTACCTGCTGCTCTGGGACAAGGACAATCATCTGCGTGTTTGACATGTTGGTAATGAATTTCTTTTGTAGCAGGCAAACACTGCAGAATGTCTCATCAAAAACATCCTAATTAAGGAGTGGATTTGAGTAGACATACAATCTCTAAAATATCAGAAGTTCCACTCAATTTAATGTACATCCAGCAGCTCCCCAGAGAGTGTTTCAAAATCACTAAGCTTCTGTTTAGCAAAGTGGGGATGAGCGTAGGGGCTCTGAAGGACTGTAAATGAAAGATTACTTAACTCTCAGGGAATTGTCTGACTCCTGAATATTTTAAAGCAAGCTTCTTTCTCAGTAGCTTTTAAAAATCTGTGTAAAGCAGATGTTCACATTGGGCAGAGCCTTCCATGGGTCCATTCAAATAGTCAAACACCTCTTCAAAGTCTGTCAGGAAGTGCTCTGTGAATCTGATCCATGTGATGCAGGAATTGAAACTACACAAAAAATGGTTGGTTAAAATAAAGATTTTAGTGTGTTTTCCTTTGAAAATGCATGTATCTTTACACTCAAGATTACCTGAAAAGTGAAGGTAAAAGTGAGAACTTTCAAAGAGCATTGAGTTATTTAAAAGTTCTTGTGCAATAAAAGCAGTCGATTTACCTTAACTGTAAACTTTACCTTAACTGTGTCAGATTTTATGATTTTAAAAGGAAATTAATTTTTTTTTTTAAATACAGTCCTTGAAATCGTCAAAGAGACAAATTGCAGTCAACAGAAAGTTCCTTACATTCAGTCCTGCCCTTTTCCTACAGCTTTGTGGACCTACCAGAGATTCAGTGTTGGCAGATCTGTATATCTGCATAAAATGTCCCTGAAGTCTGTGGGACATTGGTGATGGGCATGTCAAAATGAATCAGATTATAAAACTGGTTTAAAATGGGAAGATGCTACAGGCTGGTCCTTGACTGCCTGATCTCTGCTGCATGCTAAACAGCTGCTCTGAAGCCAGCATTCTTGGCTCTGTGGTATTGTAAGATTTTGCTATTTTTTCCCTTTGCCTCATAAAAATTCTTATATACCAGCAAGTCTCTGCTCTGGAGGGATTTTCTTTTTTTTCCTATGATTTCAGTATACATATCCAGACACAGATTTGCTAGGGGAAAAGAAAAGGATCTTTAGCCTCTCTCCTTTCCCCAGTAGCAACAGCCTTTTGACAAGGACAAACAAATTATTAGAGAATTGTTTCCTCCTTTTAACTTGCCAGTTAATGCTGGGAACATGTTACCTGACCCACACCCTGACACCCAGCAGGGCCACACTGCTCTCCCAGTTCCACGTTTGCCAGGTCACAGCTCTGTCCACTGCAATGATTTCTCCTTCATTATAGAAAAGAAGCAATCACACAGTAGGTGTTTTGATTGCATCTAGGCCACCACTATTTTTTACCTCCTTTAGAAACTTCTCTTCTAATGCAATATCTTTCTGTGTCCTTAAAGACATCCCTTCTGGAAGCGTCGCTTCTTGAATTGGTTTTTCAGTACCAGCTTTGATTTACAAACCTTGTGCCTGACAAGCCCTGCACCAAACAAAGCTATGTGTCAGGGGTTCTTTTGTCATCAAAAAACTCTTCAAGCTGCAAGAGTGAGCTGTATCCTGCCCTGCCAGCCAGGTGGGAAGCACTGTGGCACAACAGATTTGCAGAGCTCCTGTTTGGCAGAGGGCGAGCTGCAAGCTTTTTACACCTTCTGTTAAATCTGTTGAGAGGGCATGAGAGCCTTTCTTCTTTAAGGCATATTTGGGAAGAACAATTCAACATCACAGAGATCGTCTGTGGAAAAGCTTTTCTAAGCAATTAAAGTGTTTTTATACTTTACAGTGAATCCTTTCTGGGAGCTTTTTCTAGACAAGGTTGGCTACAGATTGGGCTGTATTAGTGAAGTTTCCAGCAATAACTGCTGTGACTGATGTTTGGGCCAAAAGCTCTGCTATTGACCCCAGCTCTGAGCCCGTCTCCTAAACCGTCTGTCCTTTTAAAATCTGTTTGGGAATGTTTACTTCAACGTACCTAGTAAAGGCAGTATGGAGTTTAATTTACAAATATGAACAGGGTATAACTTGAGATGGTTCTCTTGCTTGTTGTAGGAGAAGATGGCAGGGTCTGCAAGTAATGAGCCTCTATAAGTAGGCTTAAAGTACTTGGTGATTACTTTCTTAATTTTCATGTTAAAGGGAGGGGAAGATTTCTGAGTTTCCCCACCCTTTCTCCTTTCTGCTCTCCTCCCTTCACATACTCAGATTATTTTCTGATCCATGGGATGAAGGAAAAGGGGTTTGATTCACTTTTCTCAAATCTTTGAAACTGAATTCCTGTCCACCACTGGATGGGAGCTCTAGCCTTGGGAGATCTGCAAAAGCTTAAGACCAGCACCAATATACTTTGATGACCCATCATTCCTGCCACAGACAGCTTTTCTTTGGTGATGCTTTTCCCAATACTTTTAACTGAATGCAATGTACAATCTTTAACAACATCTATTAATATTAATTAACAACACCTCCTCAGTTCAAGGCATGTCTGTACCAGTTCATCTGCAAGATGAGTTTCTGATGATCCAGTGCTTGAGCCACGACAGTTCAGCCTTGCAATTTTTAAATTCTTTTCAACATTTCTCTCACTGTTGTGACGTGCATATGTGCTTGAACTTTAGTTGTTAAATCCTTTGTTTTGACAGAAATTGTTGTTTGTAGTAATTTTTGTCAAAGAAACTTTGTTTCTTTTCCATTGCCTGGTGAAAGAGACTTTGGGCTTATGTATTCTAGGTACTGAAGAAGAAATAATTTCCTCCTAAAGCTCAGTAACTGGATGTTTCGTGCATTTCCTCTCTGTTAGCACTGGTACATTTTATCATTCTCATTTTTATAGCACAAATAAGCTTGAAGTTAACTCTCTTAAATAAAGAAATGAACCTTAAAACTGAGCCTCTTCTTTTTCCCAAAGCTCCAGATTCCCATGCTTTGAGAAGCATCCTTTTAGCTTAGCTTTCAGCCTGGCTAATTCAATGCTTAATGCACTATTCTTTTAATTCCAGTCCTACATGGAAGATCACCTGAAAAACAAGAATCGTCTGGAGAAGGAGTGGGAAGCTCTGTGTGCTTACCAGGCTGAGCCCAATGACAGCAGCGTGGCACAGCAGGAGGAGAATGCCCAGAAGAACCGCTCGCAGGCTGTGGTACCATGTATGTACACCCCCCTTTGGGTCAGGGCATTTTAGGCTCTTGATGCATCCCCCAATATCCTTTACACTGGTGTGAAAGCTGCAGAAGGCAGGCAAACAATGTGGAGTGGTTTCTGTGTGCACTGGAAAGCTGTGGCTGCAGCTATGGGCTGGGTGCATGTCCTGGTGTCATATTAGACCCTGTTCATCTCCTTGTAAGTCACATATATGTTACAAAAATGCACAACTGTGCCACATAACACTGCTGCTGCAGCTGTGCTGTCTCACACAAAATTCCATAGCCAGAGTGATTTTCAGTGCTGGAATATACTGTCTGTACAAGAGTGGCATCTGTATCTATTCAATAGAAGTATCTTCTTCTGTCCAAGACAAGTTGGTCTCTTGTCCATGCAGCAGTAATACCAGCAGTCTATAGGCAGAGCTAGATGATCTGTCTATCAGATACTCAGCTGTACTGAAGGAGCCCCTTTAGGCTTCAGTGGAGAAGTTTGCAAACTGGCTTCTCTCTGCAAGGCTTCTCTAAACACACAAAAATAAAAATAATGATAAATAAAAAAAGGAACTGATGTTTATATTCCTAGAATCTGCTCTTCCCTGTAAGCAGCCACTTTTTGAGCTTGAAAGAAAAGTAACATAATTTCCTGTGCTAACATATATTTATCTCATACGTTACATTGGTAGTGTATGGATACATATTTCATTAAGCAACCAATGAAACAAAAATGAAACTGAGAATATATGCACAGTCCACAGCAACCAAAATGCTCTCAATCAGTGTGCCCACAATCCAGCTGGATAGCTTGGCAAACATATATAGCTGGTATAATTTTTAAAGTGCCCTGAAAACATTAATTTTCCCTAAGAGAGTCTTGAGTAAATAGTATTCCTCCTTTAGAAAATGGGGAAATGGCAGGTAACCCCTTAAGTAAATGTCATAGCCAGATTTAGAGTGAAGATTCTTTGGAAGAACATGATAATTTAACTAAGGCCATCAGTCCCTGCATATTTGCCTCAGCAGGGTTTGTCTCCTTTGTTTATGCTGTAGCTCTTTCTGCAATACTTTTCTGTTCAGGAGAGGATTCCAGCAACTTGGCACTATTAATTCTTCTGAGTAAATATGGTGCTGGTCAGAAGCCTTTTGGGGCAACAGCAGCAGTTTGCTGACTCCCATGTGTTTTTGGATCAGGCCTTTTGAGAAGTTCTAAAGATGTCACCATGAAAGCCTTCTGTGCTCTTTTATGTCTTGAAAAAAGCCAGCACTCAACTGACATGATAGGCAGTGAAAATTTTCCATGAAAATTATATATTGATCCAAGTTAATCTTCCTGCTTGAAGTGGTCTATCAATATGGACTTACAGTCAGGCCTTCTTAAGATATTTCAAGTTCCTGCTCATAAATTAAGCTACATTGGTTTTGGTTGCTGCCACAGAGACAGCATAGGACAGATGCTGCCAGAAATTGGTGCTGTTTATTTGCCTGATGTAGAAACTGTGTCTTCATGATTCAATGAGCTATAAGATAGAAACCTTCAGACTAGACTTTTCTACTCCAAATCCAGAAGGCATCATGGCTGTGACAGTGCTATATAGCAGAGATTTTTAGCTTGGGTGTCATAGAATCATTTGAGTTGGGAAAGACCTCTAAGAACATCACATTCAGTGGCTAACCCAGCACTGCCAAGTCATCATTAAACCACACACACCTCTGAATACCTTGTGTACCTGTATTTTAAATACACTCAGGGATGGTGACAGGTAGTATGTCTTTTCTCATCATGTTGTACTGTGTGGATGTATCAGCCTTTGTTTCTCTGCCATTGCTTCTTCCATGGCATGTTATTATGCCTGGTTTTCCCATATCTGGGTCTAGACTGAATCAGTGCTCCCTGAGGATGATTTGGTGAAGTGAAGGTATTTGGACATGGACAGGGTGACTGCAATTTATCTGAAGTTTTAACTGAAAGTATTTTAGTACATTTGAAAGGGTAAAATGATACATTTGCTTTGTTTCTTCAATGTGGAAACTTCTAACAAATATTAGTGCACTGGGATTTTTCCTTTTTGACTGAATTGCACATAATTACCTGCCTTCACTTTCTGAGGTTGTTGTGCACTGGTAAACAGCTGCCATGTTATATATGTTTAAACTATTTACTACTTTGTTGATGGGTGGAAAATATGGCATAGAGTTTAAACAATATTAAATTTAGATAAGGTGGTGGTTATTTTAGACTCTAAGATTAGACTGAGATGAGAAGGCCCAGTTTGCCCACTTTTTTTAACTGTTTTTTAACTGGTTTTTAGCCATTAAAACTATGGCAAAGAAAGCCATAGATTTGCTTCATAATGTATGAAGAAGCAAACCTGATATGCTTTTGATATTCTACAGAGTTGTTATGCTACATTCAGTGTATTCTCACAGAGGAATGCCTTGTTGGTATTTCCTTACCCCTTTCTTATTCATAATCACCTTGACAAGGTAGAGCAAGATTGCCAATTCACATAGAAGATTTCCTCTTAGAAAGGCTTCAAAGAAGCTTTAATATCATGTTGTATTTGCTTTATGTTTTTCTTCCTGAACCAGTCTTGAAGAAATACAATATTATTTTTTTACTGATTATATAACTGATCTAATTGTTTTCACAATTTTATCATAGCTTACTCTTGTACCTAACTTTTCTATTTTCTATTCTATACAAACAGCTTTTAAAATACTTGATAGCAGAACACCTTGATACTGCACTTAGCTAATTCCTAGTTTAAAAAATACTAACAATTCCAGTTACCTGGATCTTCTAGATTAACAAAACTGTATCCTTTTATCCAATCAAGAAGCAGATTGCTTTAATTTAGGGCACATGGTGTTTATATTTAGTGCTATAATTTAGAGATGCCTATTTTGTTTATGAATATATGAGCAGCTCAAGGAAAGCTTTCCAGATTTTTTTCCTCTTTTTGCATCTCTGAAAAGTAAACCCATCTCAATGGAGTCAATACTGTATGTTTTTATTTATGTACACCAAGAATATATACAGATATTTTAAACATTTGGCAAACAACTTTTTGCAGTTGGACATCTATCAAAAAAATGTCCACCATAGCCATGTCCATGGGTCATGGTATATATTTAAGCAACCTGCTTATCTCTGTGCTTTGCCTTTCCTCTAAAGGAAAGCAAAGCATTTAGGGGCAGAAGATTCACCCAGATCTGAGGCTTGCTTGCCATTAGAGCACAGCCTGGGGCTGTGCACCAAAGATGGGAGCACCTGAGCAGATGCCATTATGGTGTGCATTACCCATTACAAATGCATATGCAAATAGTGCTCTGAAATGAACAAACTTGAGCAGTTCAGAGCAAAGAGAAGTTCCATTTTCTGCAGATCATCAATAGGCAAAATGATGATAATCGGCAGATTATGATTCTTCACCAGCTTCAGGCTCTGCACCACTTTGATTCCTCAGTAGTTCTTCACTTTCTTAATTCAGTGGAGTCCTATGTAGTGCTTTGTATTAAAAAAAAAACCAAAACCAACAACAACAAAAAGCAGCCTAAATCCAGAAGAAAGAAAATTATGATCCAGGCAGAATGTGCCAAGTTAATTGCTATAAGATTTGCCTTATTCTGTGATGCCTGGATTCAGACAAGCCAAATTTGCCCATATTCCTTGTTTTCAACCTTATCTTTGTTGGTTCTGTTCCTTCAGAAGTATCTGATTAAAAGGAAACAAAAGACAGTGTGAAAATGTGACTCTTACAAGCTTTCAATCTCCATCCGAAAACAAAAATAATTTTCATTAAGTTGCAGGGCCACTGTGAGAGAAGTAAAAGGTTGAGATGACATGCTACTGTAGTATTGGTCACTGTTTAATAATTCATATAGAAATGACATTTTATGCTCGACTACTCTGTGGGAGACTCGTGACCCTCCTGCCTGCTAGCCCAAGTGTCTTTAGGACCCTCAAATATCAGTAGAAACCTACAATGAGGCATTGAAACCAAGTTTTATGGGCATGAGTCTGTGAGATTGTAGATCAGGTTGCCTGAATTTAAGTGTGTCCATGTAGCTGCCTCCGTATGAGCCGGGTGTCAAAGCCCCTGACACCGCCAGTGAGGAGCAATCAGTGCAGGGACATCAGGAGAGCTGTGCAATGGCCAAAGCTGGTATTTGGCTCATAGCTATTCATAAATGAATAGCTGTAGGATGCCACTGTATCTGTGTGAGCTTCAGATGCTGCTCTAATGTGGTAAAAGTCTTGGGGTCTTGTGTCCTGTCTGTTTCCCTTGTACAATGTCTCACCTACCCTACAGTTTCTCAAACACTCCATGTTCAGGTTCAGCCACCTAAATCAAGCTCCATTAACCACTTCACATGAAGATATCTATGTGTAGACACCAAAATGTAGCTTTTTCAGTCTATAAACTGAGATTTATATACTGCAAACTCGTGTGTGTTTGCTTATATCATGTCCTTGATGCTCTATCCTCTCTATTTTATAATTTATATTTTGCATGTATATAAAATGCGACACTGTGCTGTGTTTCTCTGGAGCTACAGGTTAATTTAGGAAGCGTAATTTAGGAATTTCCTTCTTATTTAGGAAGCCTCTCTCTGCCACATGTATCCATGTATACATTTTGCTTTTCTTTCAGTTGTGGCTTGGCTGGAACAATAGCAAATGCATTCAGCAGCAGCTATTGTAGATACTAAAAATGATGACAATTTGTAGCTTGGCCATATTACAGTAGCTAGTAACAGCATTTGTCTTTTCTCTCACTTCCTTATTACCACCCCTCTCCTCTCGTATTTCTTCATTCATCTTTCTTTTTTGTTTTTTAGATTGATCTTATGTATCTTCCTTTTCTGACATAGCTTCCTCACTTGTTTCCTGCTTCTCCTGCTCCTCACATAATCAATATGCAGTTTGATAAAAAAAATGCTGTACATTCAGCATTTTCCCCATAGTTGCTCATTGTTAACATAACAAGCTGATGTTCGTGGTATTCTGTTGGTTTTTTTTCTTTTCCTCTTCCCCTGGCTCTTTCAAAGAGCTATTATGCTAGTTCCTAGAAGCTTTGAGGTGATAACAGACATAGACAAGCACAATCTGTTCATTGCCAATAAGAATGTTTGATGCTGCAACTGAAGCACACATGGGTGCAAACTCTTGATATATGCAGAGAAACGTACAACCTTTTTTGTACACTTCTTTTTTCTAAGAGCAAATACAAAGTCTCAACACCTTTTCACTTCCAAAGCCTTAATATGTCTCACCCTCTGATAAACCCTCCAAGACAGCAAGATAATGACATGGCACACTAAATCAGAGGGTCTGGATAAAACATTATGTTTTTAAAAAAGAGATCCTGAAGTTACTGATCTCACACCTGACTCTTATTGGAGAATCACCCTGACATCTTTTTGCTAAATACTGATGAATCACTGTCTGCTATCTCTCCTTCATCCATTTGAAAACATTTCACACATTTCCTTTGGTGATTAGTTCAAACACTTCTGCTATTCAATGCACAGAGTTTATCCTGAGTGCTTGCTTAGCTTAAGGTATGAGACACCACATTTACTGCATGTAACCTGTGTATCTCCTGCAAAGCCAGAAGATTTCAGAGCTGCGATTCTTCAAGCACTCGGTAACAATGCTCGTTGTAAAGCCTCCTGTAAAAAATACAGGGTAGCCCAAGATCTCAGATGTCAAAAGTTCATATTTATGTTTTGGATGTTTTTGTGCAGAGATGCCAAAGTGGGGTGGAAATTAATAATGCTCATGAACATGTTCCCTTTCTTGTCTTCTTCATCCTCAAACCTTAGCAGGAAAAGTAATTTGATATGAATAGTAAAGAATATCTCATCAGTTATTTGACATGACTTGCTCAACACTAATCTCATTCCAGGAGAAGATTGCTGACACTGTTGGGTGAGATTGAGTGACTAAACAACCCTCTTACAAACATCCCTTTGTCTTGCTCAAATATTGGACTGCTATGGTACTACTGCTGAAAGCAGAGCCAGACTCTCTATCTCTACCTTCCTGTGTGGTCCTTAGAATGTTTGATAATTCATTTATTGCTCCTCATTATTAAAATAATGATTGGTACTTAACAGCCAACTTGGAATCTTGGTGTTGAGTGGTGTCACAGGCCACAGGAAAATGCACTCTTATTTTTGAAATTTGAATCTATTTGAAAAACTAGTGGAAAGATCCTCGATCCTCTCAAAACATCATATATGTGTTCAGCTGTAGAGGGTTACAGAAAGGGCAGCTCCACAACCTCTTTCTACCATATACTGTGCAGGGTAGGTTTCCTGAGAAGTATAAATTATGCTGGTTATATATCAGGTGCAAGTTGTTTGAGATTCATATGTAGATTTAGACATCTCTCAAATTATCTGAGTGTGGTCTGGTCTTTCTTTCTTTGGTTAGTGGAAAGAAATGGCATTTCTTGAACACAATTTGGCTTGTTTGTGACAGCTAAATCAGGATGAAATGATCATCACATAGAAACATTTCTCATAACAGAAAGTGAGTCTAGATGACTGGAAGAGATGCAGACATTTGCATTGTCTCTGCCTGAGTAAAGACAAATAAAACATATCCATTATACGTGTTCTGAAGTAGAAATATTTTTATTTTTTAAAAGGACTAGAGTTTGGGGTGTACCAGCTTTAAATATAATTGAGCTAGCACCAGTAAAATCACAAGTTAAAAAGTGATAAAATAATCTTGATGATGGGCAAACAACATGAGTAAGTCTCCTATCTCCAGAACTGCTGTTTTCCTTACTGGTGTCTAAAGTAGCTATTGTAACAGCAGTATAAGATGTTATGTGTGCTCCAGTTGTACTCTAAGTGAAATTGTTGGCATTTTCTCTCTCCCATGATCATCTCCAAGTCATATTGTCTCCCCATGTCACTAGTGGAGCACCACACAGCCCTGGTCTTTGACAAGGACAGATTAATTTACTGTCTCACTCTCAGCTGTACTTCCATGTTCCTGCTGTTCATATTTTAGAGAAGCCAGCTGGACAAAGTCCCATCAGCTTCTCTCTTCAATGACCCTGCAAGCACAGGAATGTTTGCTACTAATAATGGGGGTTTTTGGTGATTTGCTTGCTTTAAATCTTAAACTCCCTGCACAGAAGAGATTCTCTCTTTTCCTGTGAGAGGTTGTAGCACATCACAGTGTGTCCCATGAAGACAGGCTTTGTGATACTGAGCCTCTGGAATATCCCATTGCTTCATTCCTGAGTGAGGCTGTGATGCTGTGGCTGTATCAACCCTATGGCTAGGTTGGGAATCAGAAGGCAATATCCTTTCTGATATTTGATTAATCTGCCTTTGAATTGTCTAACATAAAATGGATAGAATACTGGTATAGAAACTTTCTTCTCTTGTTTTCTCCTTTGCAGATGACCATTCCAGGATATGTCTGAAGGGTGAAAGTAGCCATGACAATTCAGACTACATCAATGCCAGTCCAATTGTAAGTATGGTAACCTATGAGAAGCATTCCAAATAGTTGATTCTTGCCATTCCTTGATGTCAAAATTGGCTCAATCCAAGCACCTCACTCTAATTTCAGGTTGTGAGCACATCACAATGATGGCGTTTCAGCCTGTCCTTTCAAATTGAAGAGAATTGTATATGCATGCAATACCCTTGACATTTATCTAAGAAAAAGTCACTTGATAACCCTCATTCCACCTTGCAATACTGTCAGTTTTTCTGTACTTGATATTAGATATTATTAAAAAATTCAATGCTTTACTTTAGTGGAGGTTTTCCTTCTCCTGAGAGGTAAAAATAGCTTTTTCTTTTTGCGTTGTCCTACTAGCTACAGTAGGAGGAATGGTTTCTGTAGGCATGGAGAGCTGAGCTCCACAGACTTCTGAGCTTCTACTGCATTAGGAAGTGACATTTCCTTTTACCTTTCTTCCTCTGTTGACCTGGTGATGCACAGTCTGGTGGTTCTGTAGCTCTCCTGGTTCCTCTCTGAGCTTGCTGTTTGGAAAGCAAAAACAGGATCCCCTAGCCCCTGTGTATTCATTCCAACTGCAAAGTAGGTCAGTCCAATTTACTCCAGTGTGGCCCAGCTGCCACTTCCCATACTTTGAGCTGAATGTGAATCCTTTTCTTGTCCATGAAAGGTGATAGGGAGGAAAGGTCCCTATTTGTAGACACTAAACAAAGGTAGGGTAATGCCAATGGCATTGCCCTGTCATAGCATCTCAAGGGAAGTGTCAGAATATCCATGTGAAGGGGGAAAAAGGCACTGTGTCCTTCACTTCTGTGGGACTGCTGATATTGCAGCTGCTTTTTCTCACAATTTTTATGCACATTAATTAGGCACCAAAAAGTTACAGGGCAACTGTGAGAAAGAACTGAGGATGGAGAATAAGATCTCTCTGCAGTGGGCTGTATTTGCCATTACTGGCTTATTTTCCTGGGGAGTATCACTCCCTCAGTTAAATGACTTTGTGTGGGCAAGGCAGCTGACAATTTGCAACAGCATGAAATTACAGGCTGCTTCCTTCCAGTGTTGTTGACAATACTTTTTTTCCTTTAAAAAACCCAACAGCTACATAGAAACTGTTCCCTGATCTTTGTTTCAGCAGAGTTCAAAGCTTTATTTCCTTCAACACATAAAAGTGCTTTATTCAAAGAATTAAAAAACACACTGAAGCCAAAAAACACCTTTGGGATATTTTTGTCTTTGGCTTAGGGTAGAGGGGAAACCAAAGCACCTGCATGTTGAGGGACTGCCAGTTTCCATTTCAGAGGACAAGGGGAGATAGGCACAGATTAGAGTTTTTAGACTGCTTTTAGGTAGGTCTCTGACTGAGATCTGGCACCAGGATCAGGGGATCACAGAAGATCATGTTCCAAGGAATACAAATCCTGCTTGTGAAATCATACACAGAGGTCCAGCTCCAGGGTTTCAGTGCTCTGTTTGTGTCCTCAGGACCCAGCTGGTGAGTTATGTTTGGTCAAGCCTTCATCTCATAGTAGAAACTGAGAGGTTTTGTGGGAAGGACAGGAGTGGGAGGTGATAACTGGAAGTGAGATATTGTATTCTTGTAAGAGCTTGGTTGTAATTCACATTGCAACAACGTGGTATCAAAGTGGAATTACAGCATCTGTAGACAGTGCTAAGTCACTAAGGGTTCAGTGTTGACAGCAGTACAAATGCTGGGTTTTTCCTGAAAAACTGGGCTTCTGCAATCTGCCCAAAAGTCTGCGTAGACACACTTAACTAGTTTTAGACACAAATTTGGCTGAAGAGGGTAAATTCTTGCATGTGTGTGTATGTTTGTTGCAATTGTAGTTTTGGATTATAGTGCAACTATTTCTTTAATTACACTGAAGAGTAAAGATTAGATTAAGTAGTTTTGGAATTGAAGAAACAGGACTAAGATATCCCATTGACAAAACTGGGAAGAGGTTTTCTTTATCAGGATGCCCAAAGCTCACACAAGCACAGGGTCCTGCTCCCATATCTTTAACACTTTTGTTTTTACAGAGAGTTGTAATCTTGCCTTTCCATCCAGTTTTTAATAAGGGTCCTTCTGCAGTGTTAGAACGTATTTATTTTTTGTATACAGACTCAAGAGTTCTGTTCAATGCAAGTCACACTGATGAACCAAAAATTCTTATGGCTGTCTTTGTATCTCTTACAGAAATACTTCTATGCCCAGGAATAAGTGGGTTCACAAGAGTTTCATTAGACTGGGACAAGTGCCCAGTAACTTGCATAGCCAAGAAAAACTGGCAAGAAAAAATTTCAAGTTCCTCTTCTTCATGGTAGGATAGAGATCCTACTGTAAGAAGTGCCACAGCTGACATTTGTGTAGACCTGCTATTCCAAGGAAAGAGATGCTCCAGTTAGTCACATGAATTTGCTCCACTAAGCCAGTAGTCATTTTGCTATTTTGAGAGCAGTAGATCAAAATGTATTTCCTGAAGGTGATGCAGTGCGGGGCTGATAGGAGGAAATCCCTGCTTTGCAAGCCCATGGTCTGGAAAGATTCCCTGCAAACTGCTGAATTTTGAGCCACATTAAATATCCTCAGATTAGTGCAGACATATTTGTTAATCTGGTGTAGTTTTTGTATTAATGAGGTCGAATATAGATGTGGCAGAGATACTCAGTCTCTGTTCTCCCCACTTCAAATGCCTACTGCAATATTGAATTGGGCATTTGATTCTGCAATATTTACTGTGCTTATACAGCTAGTGAAGCCTAGGTTGGACATGTGTGCTATTTCTACTGCTGTTTTCTTGAGATCTTTTCTGGTAGCAGGCACACATTTAGTCTGTCTGTGTAAGCACACAGTGGATGTGGATTATCAGTACAACTGCTTTCACTCACTCTTGCAAAAATCCTACTATTTCTTTCCTTCACACTGTTTCAACTTAAATAACCTCAGTCATTATCCTGTCAATACAATGATGCTCCTGGTGCATTTGCTCCTTGCAGTGCCTGGGTGAGGAGTGAGCACTGTTGTGAGATGGGCATTGATAGCACAGGGTCAGTATGGGATGAACTGACTGCAAGGGGCTTTTTCCTCCTCGTGTGTGGGAGCTGTCTGGTGCAGGAAGAGTGTAAAATAAAGTAATTATATTTCAGCTTCAGAGAGGGAGGCTGCCAGTCCTGTCCATGTTGCTGGGTATCTCCAGCTTCTGGGTCAGTGGCCCAATCTCCAGCTGGGGCTCACTCAACCTTCACTGAAGTCTAAATGAGTGCAGCAGCACACCGTAAAAAAATCCCCGTGCTAGACAATGAGCTGGCCACCTGTCCACATGTTTCTTCCTTTTGAAAATTGCTGCCCCTCCTCAATACCTCAATACCTCACAGTAGGATGTGAAAACTGGGGTTATATTGGTGGCCTCACTGCAGCTGAGAATGGGTGAAGAGAATCAGGAAAGATTTAGTCCAAGTTCTTCCTATATGTCTTTTATTTGACTGTAGCATGAGGCCAGGAAAATGAGTCCTTAGGACAAATTTGCAGGGTAAAAGTGAGGTAGAAATCTGTTTCCCTCCCCTCAGAAATAACATAAAGTACTATGATAATAACTCTGGTATCGGCAGCTGAATGAAAGGCTTGCAATTACAGCACAAGGAGACCCTGACTGTGCAGAATAAAACTGTGATAATTACTTCTGTCATATTTGTACTTAGTCCTCATTAAATTTCAGGAAAATCATCCACTAGTAAATAATGTGCAATCTTTGCTTTTAAATCAGAGGTCATGAAAGTAAATGGGAAATTCTGTTTTTCCTCATAGGGTGTCTGAGAGAGAAAAAATCCCATCAACTACATTTAAAAACTCAGTTTGCTTATTATTGAAGACAGCAGACTGAGGAATGTCATTAGCATGACAGTTTGTTCAAATACAGCATACAAATTTCATCAGCAAGAATAGACTCTGAAATTCATAATGGCATAGACAACCAGATTTGCTTCTTTCATTCCATTAGAGGCTTAAAAGGAAGGATTTAAAAAATTGTTTTAAATTTTAATTCAAACATGAAGATGAGGACTAGTCTACCTTTTTAATTTTAATGCTGAGATGAATGATTACAAAGTTCATCTGCATTTGTTGGATATGCTTTCTTTTGCAAAAACAAATACACTTCTTCTTTTAGAGACTGTCTGTACTTTGTGTAATAAATATATGCATGGAAGTAGATTCTCCTGTGTTGTAAACACATTAAGTCTGGAAACCACCCAGAAGCTTGAATCCATACAAACTTTTAAGGTGTTAATCAGATTTTAACTTCCTTTCTGTCATATTTGGTCTATATTGGATTTCATTCTGATCTCATGATTCAGAAATATTTCAGATGGACTCAGGGGATTTAGATGAAGGTCAATATGGCATGACTGAGAGCACATCTCACCCAGCATCCCTCTCTGCGGAAAGTAAAGATCTAACAAGCTGAAAGGGAAGGTAAAGGAAAGTAATAAATCAGTATTATCATTTACATGAAATTTCAAAATGGCCATTGATGGCCATTGACACTTTAACTTCAGTTTGCAGTTTTACAAGACAGTTTAAAAAGAATCTACATGTACCACTCTCAAGGATTAAGTCCCACAATGTATTGATTTTTCTGCATTTCATCAGCATTATCAGTGAAACCATGCAGCAGCACAATCTCTATCAAAAACTCAACTAAATTCAGAATTCTTCAGGGAATCCTTGCAAAGTCTTAGAATAAGGCAGCTGAATAATAGAACTCTTGAAGGAAGAACGAGCTTTTATTCTGTAGTAAAGCAAAGGTGGAATCCTGGTCTGATATTAACAAGTTGTGATAATGTTCTTCATATATTTTCCTACTTCAAGGTACTGTAAGTCACCTTATACTACAGAGCCCTGTAGGAAAATACAAGTTGTGCCACTAAAGTTTTCTCTAGTTTTTCTTTTCCAAGAAGAAATCTCAGTGCTCCTCCTTTCTTTTCACTTGCTTTTGATACTGTAGTGACAGAAATCAGTACAATCAATTGTGAGGCCAGTTATAATACTTGACCCCTAATCTAAAATCATGGAAAAATAGATTGAAACATTATCACCAGAGTTGCCTTTGCTGTACTGCAGCAGAAAATGAGAATTCTACCATAGTAGAACAGTTGTAATAATTGTAGTTTTTTCTTTCCAACAATGCCTGTTCGATCCCATTCTGATGTAAGCCTTGTGAACTTGGTGCTTTGATGGGAAATAGAGGGAAAAATCATATTCTTTTTGAACAATTACTATTAGGGTGATTTCTGAAGGTTGTTTTGATGTAAAATGTTAGCAAACAATCAATTTTTGTTTTAATACTTGATTGTATGAAGTCTGAGGTTCTCCATTCTTCTCTGGAGAATACATTTTCTATTTTATTTTCATGAAGTGAAATCTGAGAGATCCTTGAAAGAAGGTAATGACTACTGACATAAAAAAACCTACCTTTTACTTGAGCCTTGATTAGTTAGTTTAAAACCCATTACTGACTTTATTTCTTTATTCAAACTTCTGTTAACTTTGATAGATTAAGACGCCCTTGGTGTTCTTGGTGACCTTGAGAGAATAAAAAAGAACAAAGAAAAACCATTCAAAAACTGTTCTTTGACATCACTTACTCACATTAAATTGAATGTGACAACACTAGAAAATACTAGGAAATTTCTTGAAATACATGATCTTTTAAACAGTGCATGTAATACAAAATTAATGAAACCAGGAATTTAATTTAATTAGTTTAAACTTTGCTCTTATTTTTGTTCAGTTAAAGATCATTTATTAATATGATAGCATTTTCTGCCATTTTCTATTTCCTCCAAGCAAGAAGAGTTTCTGCTCATAATTGTTTTTTGTGTAACACAATGTGCTTGGAATGTAATAATTGTAATTGTCTTTTGAATTATTGTTAAATTGCTGATATACTTCACCACTCTGTGCTTATTGTAATGTCTGCCACATTCCAACAGCACCTTTGTGACAGAGGTTGATTAATGCTGAAATGCCAAGATTGGCCTATTCCTGATTTATCAGCTGAATGTTGAGACGTATTTCCCCCATCACAGCACTATTTGCATCATCCTTGATTTCTTCTGCCTTTGTTTTCTGGCATGCCTACTTTAAAAAACAAAAAAACATTATTTAGGAAGAATTCAAAGTAAATCAATTTTTTCCTAAAGCTTGGTGTATTTGCTGTTGGTTACATTTCCAAGCCAAGCTCCAGCCTGTTGGAGAAGTGACACCGTTTTTGAGTGGATGCAGCCCACAACAATTTCCACTGGCAGTAGCACATCCTCCTTGGTGTAGGTCAATTTTTCTAAGTTAAGATTTTTAGTTCCAGCATAGGAAATCATTTCACCACAAGGTTAAATCCTGTGGATCTTTGGGATTCAAAGCAAAACAACAACAAATCATTTCAACTGTAATGGAGAATAAAATACCCCCTGCTTTTAAGCTTGACTTTGCTCGATCACATTTGCTGCTGTTTTCAGCTGTGTTTAGTTCAGTCTCAATTCTTACAAAACAAAACAAAGCAAAACAAAACAAAAAGAAAGTTGCCCCTTTTGAAATGTTTCCTAAGGGCTTTTTTGCTAATACTGATTTCTGAAGAAAGCTAGTTTTCCTTTGTCTCAAAATACCCATAGTAGTAAATGTCCTGCTATCAGAATTGCTTTTGTCAAAAGGCAAAGAAAGCAAGGCTGAAATTTGTTGTGAGCAATTGCTTGTTGGGAAGATTTATTTGCTGATAAGAGAAGCATCCCAATGAAACTTGGAATAAAATGATGGTATTATAGACATCCTGGTCAAGGTTTTTTATAACTATGGATGGTGAATCAGAAGTAGGCTTTTAGTCTAAATGGATTCAGTGACTTTTACCTGTGTTGTGTTGTCATGGAGAATTTTAATATTAAGTCCAGCTTAATTATACATCAGAAAATTAGAAACATAAAAGTGTTCTCTTCCTTTTTGCAACATTCATCATATTGTTGTTCTGTTAGAATAACTTACATCTGTTCTTTTATAGTTCTTCCCTCTTTTATGTTGCACATAATTATGAGGTGCCTTCTTTTACGCTGACATGTACCATCACTGAAAATTTTGATAGGCTATGAATAAATTCAGGAGATGCCTGTTAATGCAAATGTGACTCACATTCATTCTTATTCAGATCTTTACTTATAGAACAGAACTGTCTATTGAGACAAATTCTGCCTTCAGCTACATGGGTATAAGTTAACTCTCACCGACTTCAGTGTCACTGAGTCACACCCACACATCTCAGAGCTGAAATGGGTCTCTTTTCTTTATGTTCAAAGTTTTATCCTGCCCAGTTCAGGGTTAGAATGAGTTTGTTTGTTTTTTAATCCTATCAGCAGATCTTCTTTTTCAGCAGAATGGGTCCTAAGATTTAAAACCAAGAAAACCACCCATCAGTTCGAAAACATTCATTGTAACACACTAATCCTATTTACTCCTGATGGCTTTGTTTCTTAGATTCTTTATTTTTTCTGCTCAGTGAATTTTCTGCTCCTTGAATTAAATGTAATAATTAAGGTCTTTAAGCGGAACTTCCTCCATTGAGGCCAAATCCATGCATTTAGATAAATCAGCTAACCAGAAAAAGCCAGAAACTGAATTTGTTCCCCATTTTTGCTGGTTTTTAGTTACATGTGCCCTTGACTGGCATGGTGGAAATGGAGAACATATTTAGATGTGTGGAGCATTCTTAACATTCAGTGTAGAAAAATGTTTCAAAAGGCTCCTAGGTTGCTATGAAACCACGAATACTGATCTCAAATAAATGCCTTTGTCAGCCACCATAAATGATCTTACTCTGCATATTGAGGACATGGGACATTGCTCATCATGTGTGCTGATATTCATCTGGTGTCATCACTCTTTTGGGGGAAAACTTCTCCTCTGAGCTTACAAATAGAAATAAAACACACTGCTTGCCAATAAAGGATGGAGGGACCTGACAGTCCTTTACGAACTCCCTTGTTCTGCCCTCCCATACTTTCTAACACTGCAAGGGATTTCCTTTAAATAAATCCAGTCTGTGTTCTTCTTCCTTATTCCAGATGGACCATGACCCCCGAAACCCTGCATATATTGCCACCCAGGGCCCTCTCCCTGCTACTGTTGCTGATTTCTGGCAGGTAAGTTAAACATCTCTTTGAAAACTGAATTTATGTCACAAGTTTTCCTGTGCTTCTTGAAACGTAACTTGTGTAAAAGTATGTTGTGTTTGAGTCACTGTAGGTGGAATAATCTTAATTCAAATGTCTTTTTAAAATCTAGTACATGGATATTCAAGCCATTTATGTGTCTGGAAACCTCAGGGCAAAGTATTCATATTTTCATGCCTGGTCTCTGTAATTAAATTACTGCCAGGAATTCAGTGATTTTCAGAGGGCCTGAAGAGTGTAGCCAGAATTCATTGTCATTCTCCAGATGAGAAAGGACCTAACATTGAGTGCCATGAATTTTCCATTTAAATCTATTCTACACATGTCCCAGTTCCCCAATATGCTTGATTCCTTATGCATTTCCCCTACCACAGGCAGTTAGGACCCAGCTGTATAAATTTAAGAAGGGGCAGATTTTTTTGCAGGATTGAGACTAAATGGAGTAGTTAGTGATGCACAATTAGAAGCTTACTTTGCATTCAGGTGTTTTAGTGCTGGTGCAGCTCTCAGATTTGGACCAACACACATGGCCAGGGTAGATGTGTGTGATGGTGTGATGGATACCAGTGTTAGATATTCCTTTGGAAGTGCAGAACTGTGTCTGAAAGTTTACAGAAGCTGCCTGGGGAGGAGGCCAACTGGGGCTTACTATCAACATGAACATATGCTTTTATTTTTTGTTTTGCATTATAAATTTAGAAGTTTTTGTTTTGAAGATGAGAGAATATCTGTGTGACAATTTTGGAAGTGTCACTGTATTTTAAGAGTTTGCATCAGTTGAAATCATGTCTTCATCTGCATCACTTGACCTATCATTAAAAAGTATTAACTGATCCCTATTGAAGATTCCTTTAATGTCACAATTTTTCTGATGAGAAATCAGGACATTTTCAAAAGAGTTGCTGAATTTTGGGTGTGTGGATATTGTAGTGCTCTGTCCAAGATATTTTGGAACTGTTTTATAGAAGGGCAGAGCAAATGCTTTCTGCATGAAGTCAGGTGAGCTTTTGGTCTGGCTTAAATTTTCAAATAACTTGTGGTTTTTGTCTTTACTGTGTGGTAATTAGCTAGAATTGAGAAGACTGATCTTTTTTGCTTGGCACATGGATTCCCTCTAACAGGCATGATACTTGAAAATGTATTTGTTGAGTTGTATATGCAAAATCAAATAGTATGTAAGCTATTCTTTAATGACATTTTATGATTTATTTGGCCCAGGTTTTTAACTGTTTATTTTTTTGTATTTGTACATCTATATTGTGTATCCTTTGACCTGTAAATGCCCCTTTACATGTTGAAAAATGTATGTTTTTATTTTTAAAGAAGGCATTTTAAAAGCCCACTTTGAGTAAGTATTGCAGAAATCAGAATCAATCATACAAGCATAGTATGAAGGATACCTTTTGTTCTTCTCCCACACCAGTTTGAAAAGTTAGACAATCTGTTTGCATGGTCACAGAAACTACAACTTTGTTTCTTTGTTCTGTGGTGCAATCTTCTTCATTCCACTTAAAAGATCTCTTTCTTTACTTTCTTTCCTCGTGCTATTTTGTGTGGAAGAATCTTGACTTTCCTTCTGCTCTTTTTGCTATATCTCTTCCAGTAATCCCTCAGTGAAAGTTCACTCTGGCTCCCCACCAGATTTGCTGGAACGTCTCCTCAGAAACCATTTGGGAGCCGTGGTTCAGCTTTGGTTTGAGTGTGGCTGTGTGCATTTCTGATGTGATGTTCTTTTACTGTCTCTTCTGTTAGGTTCCATAGAAAAGGTGTTTTCTGATGTTTATTTTGATGATGTGTGTCACTTCAACATAACAATCTACCTGTGCCAGTGGCCTGGTTTGGTCCATTACCTACTTAAACTTCCTGCAGATCACATTTCAATGTGCCAGTTCTTGTCCCAAACCTTTTACACAGCCCAGGGTATCAAGCAGATGTAACAAACAGGCCAAGAGAGATGAGCTCCTTGCAGAACATTGCATCCAGGACCACTGAAATGAAGAATATCCAGTGTACAAGTCAAAAGCTATAGCTTGAACATGTTATAGTTTATGCCCAGTTGCGGGAGAAAAGTTAATTTCTATTTTTAACCTAATTGTGCCTACTTTAATGTAAAGCATAGGAAACCTGAACTTGCTATGGAAAATAGTCTTAACTCCTGTCAGGGCACAATCAGTTGATATTTACTTGGATACAGTTTTCTGAGTTTATGGTGCTTCTATGATGCTGCCACCAGGGATTGTTTAAAGATTCAATTATTCATTCCTGATACATCTTCTCAGTGGTTCTCCTCCCTCTCCCTCCTCCACTTAATGCCAGCTGTTGCAGAGCTGCTTTGCTGTTTTCCCTTTTCTGTGTTCAGTGAAGCAGTTTTCTGACTGATATTGAGAAGAGTGACTGGCTCCAGAGAGATCTGGGACTATTCTGCTGTTCCTAGTCTAAATGCACAATGTCATGCTTTAGCAAGTCCAACAGAAACTCTTGGAGCTTGACATCACCTTCCATGACAATATTTACTGGATGCATTGCTTCCTCTTTTTGCAGAGATTTAGCTGCTGAGATTCCCAAGAGCCAGGGTGCCCAGTGGGCATCAGCCACTTTGTTGTGTCTTGACTGAAAGGTTGCCCCAGCAAGAACCTGTTGTAATGGTTTCCACTCCTGCAGGCATTTCAAGCTGACTTCTAGAAAACTCTTGTCTACAGAGCATTTGTTTTACTTGAAAGTGTAAGGCAACTTTCTTTGCATTTACAACACAGCTGATATCCACAATGAAATTCAAACTGCTTCTGATCTGTGCTGTCTACATTTCATGCTCTCATTCCAGATATAGTTTCTAAACCAGCTTTCTCTTAAGCTTTCATAATATTCTCCCCCCAGTCAGTACTAACTCTACAGTAGCAAGCAGTCTGGCCTGCTATGAATGGATTTGTGGAATGTCACAACACTTTGTAAGTTTTACCAAACAGATAACTTCATTTAGGGTGATCTTTTTTTTCTAGTTTTACTGGCAGGCCCCTCTAAAACCTGTTATGTTGATCCAGTGCCCAGTATTTTAGTGCAAGTGCTATTAGACACTTAGCAATCAAATTCCCATTTACTGCATTTGAGTTGCCCAGATCCAAAGATCATAGTTAGTTCAGTGCCTTTGCTTTCCCAAACTAGGCAGAGCTGTTTCATACAACATTGATGGTGCTTGGTCCAGGCTCATGTAGTTTAGCATTCTTAGTACAGGTAAGAGAGGTGAGATCCAAGCCTAGTACCACTATGGGATTGAAGAGGCACCAGTTCCACTGATCTCACTAGTGACCACTTCTTGGAAGATTATGTCTTTTTGGTGAAGAGCAGGAATCTTTCTTCAGTGCCATTTAACTTGAGCCACTAGAGTTGGCCATTAGTTATCAGAATTTTCTGCAAACTTTCTACTCATTTGGATTTCCAAGTAGACCTGAGAGATCAGCTCGATGGAAGTTTTTCTTTCAAAGGCACAATGTTTGAGCTGGAGGTGGTCCAAATACCTGGATATTGGTCATTTGCAAATGGTATTTGAATTTGTATATGTTGTAAGAAAAATAATGGTTAAAAAGGCAATAGTCTTACACTGACTTTTCTAATGCCAAAAAAACTCCATGGTTATGTGTGTCCCTCCAGTTTTTTTCTCCAGCTCCTTGGATTTTTGGCATAGCTTCTCTAAGTCAGCAAGTGCCAAGTTAGTTCCAACTTTCCTGGTTTACCTACTTCTTTGAAAACTTTCTAGCCCGCAGGAGTTGTGTTGTCAGACATCTCATTGATCTGTTTTGCCACAGGGCTTCCTAATCTGTCTGGATGCTCTGTGTTTGCGGCTCAAGCTGAGATTTCATCTCTACCCGCTTGTCATCTCTTAGACCACTCTGGAAATTTTCCAGCCACTACTTTAATTAATTTTGAAAAGCCTCCAGCTGATTTAAGTCTTCTTTTAATTTTATCTGGTCTTATTTTCATCTCTTTTTACCAATTACTATTTCTGAGAAATACACCCTTCATTGATTCTATTTTTGTTCAGTGGGAATTCCACCTCACGATTCCCTTTCTCAAAAACTGCATGACTGTCCTCACATGGTATTAATCCATTTTTACCTGAGTGGTTAAACAATTTGTCAGGTCTGTGGGTTGTTTTCTTCTCAGCTGGAAAGAAAATTCATCCTCAGGACAAGGTTTTGCTTTGATAGAGTTCCATTTTATTTACAAAGAAAGAACAGTTTTATTTTCTTGAACAAAGAATCAAATAACAGTCAATAACTTCATTTTTCCAAACCTCATTCACCCAGTGTTTTACCCCCAACCTTTCTTTCAGCTTTTCTTCTACCAGGATCACAATGCTAGTTTGTTGAGCTGTGCTGGTGGTTTCTTTATTCCTTTTACACATTTATGCTGCTTATCGGGATTAATCATCTTGCCTTGATTAATGCTCTCTCTCTGCATTAAGCATATCAGTTTCTAGAGAAACTCACGGGTCCATATGCTTCATGTTTCTCTTGTTTTTGATGATAACTTCTGTAATTTCAGTTATCAGGCTGCATAAAAGAGTTTGCTTGTTTCTTACATTTATCTTGAATGAAAGGTGATGATTTTGTCCAGCAGCTTCAGTGAGATTTCACTCATCTCTTTCACATAGCGCTATTAAAATTCAACATCTCTTTGAACATAATTCAAAAGAAAGAGGATGTAGAACATTTCTGATCTATAACAAGTTTTCACAGCAGGAGTTCCATGTTGTGAATAATTCTAGAGGCATAAAATTTTATTATTTTCAGTGTGTGCTGGGTTATAATTCCACAAAATATTTGACATGAAGTACATGTCTTAACTTGCAAAGTATTCTAAGAAGCAAGGGATGATAATATGCAAGAAACTATTTCTAAGAGTTAGGATATTTAGAACCAGCTCCTTTCACTGAAAAATTGTTAATTATGCTGGTTTTATAAATTGCATGTCTGTTAAGGTTCGTCATCTCCAAATGGAGATTTCTGTAGGAGGCCATAAATTTTCCCTCTTGAAAATATCCATATCATGTCTTTCTTTCATGAATCTACCCACATTTGCCCTTCTTTCTCCTCCTTCTTTTTGGAGGGAAGTGCATTTTCATGTTTTTCTTTATTTTATCACATTAACTGAAATAGGGGGAGGGAACAAGCACTTCCTGCCATGCTTTAGTTACCTTAGAAAATGAAATAATATGTGATATATATACTTTTGTAAGCATTTTTTGGGCTCCTGTGATGTCCTCCTTCCATGAAGAGCATAATTAATCATCATCTGAACGTTATAGAATTTCTGCAGGAGGGGTAGAGAAATATGATATGCTGCGTAGTGCACCTATAACAGTAAATCATGAGAGTAAATTAAATACAGTCCACACTCGTAGTGGACACACTTGACCAGAGAATTCCATGGGTTTTGCCTACACAGATCTGTAGCTCAGGCTAAATAGATCCCTCAATGCCTTAGTGTGTCAAGGATGACAGAGCAGACACCACTCATGAACAGCACCAAGTCAGACAGGAGCAGGAAGGCAGACTTCAAGTGCTGCCCCTTTGTGGTTGGGATGCTCCTCTAGGAGGCAAGGACAAGCTTCATCATCCTACACATTCTGAATCAAATCCACACTTTTCCTTACCCCATCCTTCCTCCACTTCTTGTCTGTACATTAAATAGTCTTGAAACTGGAAATGTTCTTCAGCTTTCTAGTTAAAGCTACCCATCTCTTGCTGACAGAGATCACACTGGAGTGGAGGTTTGCACTGCTGTGGCTGTAGTGACTGGGGAAACCTTATCTCTGTTCCCTTGATTATTTTTTACTTTTATTGCAAGACTGTTAGATGTGAAGTGCAGAAGGGATCCCAAGAGTAAAGTCCATAGCCCTAATATGAGCCAGAGAGTTGAACTGCCATTTACTTTTCGTTGCCCTAGTCCTATTTACTTGTCTCTTCCCCTGTTCAGGAGTAAGTTATCAGTCCAAAAAACTGACTGTTGGTTTTGTCCCAGATCACAAGTGCGTATTAAGAACTGATTCCTGAATCACTGTCTTGAGGATGTGATAAATCTTTGCATGTCTAATCAGCAACACTTGCTTCTCTCTTCCAGTTTTGGAATTCAACAAAAGAAATACAAAACACTGCCAGTTGACTGTTTCCTTTATAAAAAGGATTAGTCATCAGTAGTCTCTAAGGGCAAATCTCAGTAGCAGGAGGCCATGTCCCCATAGCTGAATGAGTCTTCCAGCAAAATCAGTGTTCCAAACCCATGGGCTGAGTAAGAACAACTGTACCAAATCTTTGTCTGCTCTAAATGCTGGTTTCTGTGCTCCCAGTTCAGCACGTTTTGTGAGTGCTGAAATTAATTTACAGGCTAAATTATTCTTCTGCATTTTGTTCTGTGCTTTCAGAACAAGACACAGTGCTTTCAAGCAGTTGTGATTCCCAAGTTTTATTTTCTTTGCCTGGAATGGGACTTCCTTCATGTCTAATCAGTTCTCAACTTCAGAAAGAAGAGCAGATGAAAACCAACTTAAAGCAATTCAATGTATAAAATATGCATATTTTAATTTAATAAAGGAAAAGCAAAAAGGGAGACATAGGCACAGCACAGTAGCCCCTAGAGCTCTAGTAACTTGTCAAGCCATGAGAAATAAATATAGCATTAGAAATTCCATGGGCATTCAGTGAAGGAGTCTGCTTTTACCATGCTCCCTTCTAATTATGGCTCTGGTTGGAGAAGGTACTTAGAAATGGTCCCTTAAAATTTGTGTCCCTTTATTGTTTAGTTTCCACATTTTCAATACTAAAGCAAAAGCTAATTTCTGATTATTTTGGTGGACTTTTGCTCCTTAATGTGGTTGTGTCAGCAGTGCAACTCCAAACAGAGCTCATATTTAAATTATTTAATAATAAGGCTTGAGTTAGGAGTCTACTGAGAAGAATAAGAGCAGTTTATGTCTCTGTGAGAAAGGAGAAAGAGAAATTATTGCAGCACATACAGTCATCTTGAATTTGCCTTTCTTGATGACTTCCAAACAAGTGTTGCTGCAACAGCAGGGGACATAATACAACATTTTAAAAATGAAATATAGATTATTGACCATTAATCCTTCAACCTACATATTTGCTTAACTGTCAGGCACAGTTATGATTTTGCAAACCACAGTTCTGACCTTGCCAGATTTGACCCATTTCATATTAAAGTAATGTCATTTACAAACAAAATATTTAGCAAAAAAAAAAAAGTTTGTATGACTTTTTGACTGGCATGCATTGTGAAGTTCTAATTGATAACAAAAATCTAAATTCAAGCCAATTTTTTCCTTCAGTTAAAAGATCCCCATTTTTTTTAAAGCTTGAAAGACATTACAGTTGAGCTAATTATTTTCCCAATGTCTAATGCGATGAGTGTTATCTGATGCAGCAAGGGTTAGTACCTAGCTTTGTTGGTTTTTTAGGCATCATGTTTATTCATATTGAGTTTTGATTATCCTTAGAAATTATTTGGGCTCTCTTTGCTGGTTAATCTGTTTTTCCAAATCTTTGCATTTACTAGTTATACCAATTGTATGGGAAGCCTAAAAGACTGAAAAGGTAAATTCTGTAGTTTGATGGAGGTCTCTCCCAGAGAGCAGCTGGTGTGATTAGCATGTTATATTTAGTGAACTGGCTGGACTTAGCTCATTATCCCATCTATTTTCTACTTTTAAATCATTGCATTTTAGAAACTTCTGCACTAGTCTCCATTAAATGAAGAGTGTCTGGGCAGAGTTTGTATCTTGTCATTTCCCCTTCACAAAAATGACAGAAATGGCTGAGAAAGGAGTTTTGGGAGAATCATTTATTATAAAAAGAAGCTTCAAAGTGATGAAGTGTCTGAAAAAGAGAAGGGGGTTCATATTAACCATTTTATTTACAAGCTAGTAAACAAGGACATTTTAAAGTATAAACTCTCAAAAACTGATGTTTTATCAGATTTATGGCAGTGTTGTAACACTGGTTCTGCTATTTGTGACTTTGTCTTTCTCATTACATGAAAAACCAATTCTGTGCTCCTTTTCAAGTAATTCTTACTAAACATAATTCATCCCAATGTGGAAGCCCTTTATATGGGGCTGGCAGTGCTGGATAACCACAGCATGAGGTCTCTACACTTGGTGGATTTCATCGACAGGGAATTCTGAGGATCTCAAATGCTCTGCTCATCTTTGGGTTGCAGGATTCAGCCTTTAATTTGCAGCTAATGGAAGAGGATGGTGTTATTCTCATCCAAGAAGTGTTCTGAGAATGATGCATACAGCAGAACCTCATTAAAGATCATTAAGATGTTACTCTCTAGGCCTATAGGCTGAAGGTGGACATGTCACACAAAATCCTGCAGTGTCCTCCCTTTTCAGTAAAGAATTCACTGCAGGCTCTGCAGTGAGCTCCTGTACAGAATGGGGCTTTATCACTCCGCTTCACAGGACTCCATTCAACATTTCTTCTTCTACTCAAATTATTATTATGAATTACAAACATGAGCCTGCCTGTGCTAAGTGATTTAAATAAATTTCATTTTCTCTATTGCAAATATATACATGTATATATTATATGATGTGTACATATAAATATATTTAGTTTTCGCGACACTTAGAGTCTGAGACTTAATTTTGCTGGGCTCTACATAAAAAGGAAAACCTCTGCCCTGAGGACCTGATGTTCTCTTTATTCTTCTATCACACTGTGCAAGCATACAAAGTCCAGAAATATGTGAATTACTGCATATTTGCAACTGAGCTTCTCTCTCCATTCTCCAAGGCCAGCTGAAATGTCTCTTTGATAACCACAGGTGCTTCTCCAGAGCTGTGCTGGAATTGTACAGACTAGGTCTGGGCTACCTGTTCTTTCTTTACCAAGACACATTCTTGGGGCCCCTTTCTAGTTTGTTGGTGTGTCTGGACACTGAGCATGGCCAAGTGTGAAGTGCTGGGAGATGCAGCTCCTGACCCATCAATTACTTAAGGATGGGGTGGTGAACAGATGACAGTGTAAAACTGTGAACTGCCTTTGATTCATCCTGCTTCCAAGTTATTTGGAAATACGTGGTAATAGATGCCAGCCTGATGTTCTATTGTTTAAATCAACAAGGAAACAAAGAAAATGCTGTAGTCCTCCAGTCACAGGCTGTAAGCCTTAGTGAAAATCCCACCTCAATGGTGAGCACAGGAGATGCAGGGACAGTTGCTTGTAACAGGAATGAAGGCACTAGATTGTATTGCCTTCTTGATTTAGTAGATTTGACTTCTACTTTTCACATAATGACCTAAAAGAAATATTATACCCCAGAGTAACTTTGAAATTGTTTGTTTAAATTAACTTTCATTTGGATTTATGCTTAATGAAATCTTCAGAGATGCAGACAGCCCCTCTCTAATGAAATGCTCTGTCTTTGAACCAATGAACAGGGTTGCCAAACTGTAAGGATTCCTCTCTAAATGAGTGGGCTTTTATAATGTTACACTTGGGTGGCACAAGCAGAGTGCTCGATGATTAGTTTATGGTCTAGATCATTGTATTTTTATTACACTCATAAAAACTGTGTTTCTCCTCATTTTCGTAATGGCTTCAATGAGCTTCTATACCTTCTAGAGGCACATTAAATCGTTATGTGATGAAAGTACTGATTTAGTGGGGCTAGTTTTAAAGTAAGATGCATGTTTTGAATTCTTATCTTAGTCTGATTGCTGGCTGAAAAAGGTGAAACTACTTTAGAATGAATGAAATCTGTATCATCTTCCTTACATATAAAGAAGGTTTCCAGCTGTGGCCTGGAACAAATGCTGTACAAAAAAGATACAAATTATAAATATACATCTGTCTGTAAAGTGTCTATAATTTTAAAGTATGTTTAAATGGTTTTGTGGCATTGTGAGGTTTTAACGTGAGGAGGAGGAGGAAATTGCAGACATTTTTATTTGAAAAACATTTTTAAGGGGTTAACAGAAAAAAAAATATTAATCTTAAATTCCACTGTAATTTTTTTACCCCTTCTTTTACCACTTCTTTTCAAAATGATAAATAGCCCTCTTCTGTGTAAACCCTAGATTCATTTCTCTAAATAATTCTAAGCCGGTTTTAAAAGTAGTTTTAATTATGTTGCAAAATGAAAAAAGGGAAGAAAAACGTTATTTGTTTCTCTATGTGCAAGCTATTCTTGAAAGAGAAGACAACATCATTATCCATGAATGGGAAACCTTTTTATTTGATATGTAATTAAAAAAAATAATCCTTGAATTGAATGTATCATCTCATCTTTGCACAGTTTAGACAAAGGCCTTTTTTGTTGACAAAATTTACATGTCAATACAGTTGCTTATAAATATTTCTGTGAAATAAACATAACCCTTCACAAAAAGAGCAGTTTACTCTTCATTTAGTAATTTTATATGCTAGCAAAAAGACAATGAAAGTTGTATGCAAATATAACATCAATGTACAGCATAATAATAACAATTTTTAGTGATTATGCTGCTTGGTATTAATTCATAGGAGCCTTTTTGTTCAGTCATGGGCTGTTTGGAACAGAGATATGCCAGACCAGAGCATCTCTGCTTGTTTGCTGTTTGTGAGAGACATCCATAAATCCTTTAGTTGGGGATGTGCTTGATTCTTGTATCCTACTCTGTGGCTGGTCTAAATTATTAAGTGATCATGCTGGCAGCGAAGATACTCTGTTTTCTTCTGTTTCTGCTGTACCTGTGCTCTGTGAGTGCACTGTCTGCAGCACAGCTGGACTTTCATTCTACCTCCAGGTAAAAAAAAAAAAAAAGGAGAAAAGAGGAAAATAGAACTAGAAAAGAGAAAGGAGGAAAGGCGAAAGGAGGAGGAAAAAGAAAAAAAATAACAAAAGAAAAACGAAATAGAAAAGACGGAAAGATAAAGGAAAAGAAAAAATATAAAAAAAAAGGAAAAGAAAGAAAGAAAACAAAGAAAGCTGGAAGGAAAGAAAAAAGGAAAAAGAAAGTAATGCACATTTGCAAGGAATCATTTATAAATGTGCACTTGGAGCGATGACTTCTCCATCCAAAATGTTCCTGGGAAAATAGATTTGCTTTGAGTTTTCCTTCCCTTTTCTTCATTACTGTTGTTCAGATGCAACTTTTATGATTGTTTCAGCAATGCAGCGTTTTAATGGCTTTTGCTACTTGGCAAACTGAAAAGACATGGGATTGAGAACACAAACAGGTTTCAGCACATGTGACTTTAGTAGGTCTGTGCTGCTTCAGTGTTAAATACCAAATCTTAAATAGATGGGTGTTCTGCATCCACCATTCAGTGTTCCTTTAGTGGATCTAAAAGTTTGACTGAAAAGCAATTGAACACGGTACCGGGAGCAAGGAGAGATTTTGTGGATGACCTGAATTGAAATCGCCGGAAATTCTTTAATATTTCATGGACGCCTGCAAAATATGGTGCCAGTTTATTCAGGGATTTGAAAGCAGCTGCAGAGTAAAAGTGTCTAATGAAAATGAAATAAATTTCCTGTGAATGGAATAAATTTTGATTGTGTGTCTGAGTGCAGTAATTATACATGTCACGCAGTAATTAGGCAGTCACAATGTGGCCACGGTGTCTTTCTTTGTCTGCAGATGGTCTGGGAGAACGGCTGTGTCGTTATTGTCATGCTGACACCCCTCGTGGAAAACGGAGTCAAACAGTGCTACCACTATTGGCCAGACGAAGGGTCAAACCTCTACCACATCTACGAGGTACCTGCACAAAATATCTGGTTGCAAACGTGACAGTAAGTGCAGGGGCTGATTCCAAAGGGGGCAGAAGGATGCTGGAGATGATCTAACCTGGAGGTCGAGCTGCGGACTCTGAAATACTCTCGGTGTGCCTTCGGGTAGTTTTGCATTTGCAAAAAAAATTTGGAGCGCAGCTTTAACAGCAAGGTGGTTTCCACCTAGTAAAATATAGTAAATAATGAGTGAAATATTGCAATATTAATAAGGACAATAATTTTTTTTTCATTTTGAATGGTTTTGCAAGTGGTTGATATATGAAAGCGTGTATTTATATTTTATAGGAAAATAGTTTTTTTAGAGCTAGTGAATTTTGCCTTAAGACAGCCATATGTAAATCTTTGTAGAAAAATCTCTATATTGCTGTAGTAATTAATCCTATCTATTTATATCTCTTGCCTCAGTCACAACAACAAATATATATTTTTATTTTCTGCTTTGCATTTCTAGCCCAAAATATCATATCACGAGTTATGTTGCAATACATTGACAATGACTGTCAGATTTTTCCAGTGGTCCAGCTGTGTAGAAGAAGAAAATAATACCACAATGCCAAATACGAAGAAATGTGGAGAAATTGTGAAGAAATACTGTTATTTAAACTAAAATGGGAATCAAGCCATTTTCTGAAAAGATGAGCTCTGCAAATAAGCTGCATTTTTTTAATGCTTATTTTTCTTCATAGCAAAAGAAACTGAATTTTCACTTCTCATGTGAATTCAACTCAGATTTTTAAGACCTGTGAGAGTGGCCTGGGCCATGCATTTGTGGACATTTCTGATAAGAAAGAAACTGCCAGTCTAACACATTTTCAATACAAAATATTGTTGTATTCACATAATGTTATAGAGATTAAATGCAGTGAATTTTGCTTTCACATTAAAATTGTCAAGATTTTTCTTATGTTTTCAATGCAATAGCAATGGTAGCTACACTTATTGCTAAATCAATTTTTTTCCCTCATGCTGGCCAATTTGCTAATAATATAAAATTTTTGTGCTATTCCTTCATCCCAGAAGTCTTACACGTGCAATCCTGAAGACATGACTTGCAATCCAAATTGCTGATCTCCCTTTGTTCCTTCCTGTGGGTGCAGGTAAATCTTGTCTCTGAGCACATCTGGTGCGAGGATTTCCTCGTGAGGAGCTTCTACCTGAAGAACCTGCAGACCAACGAGACCCGCACAGTGACACAGTTCCACTTCCTCAGCTGGAACGATCAGAGGGTTCCTGCTTCCACCAGATCCCTTCTGGATTTCCGCAGGTAAAGCACAAAGGATGGCGCTTCTTTTAAGACGATATGGGTCTGACGAACTAGTGCTTTTTTTTGTCCTTTAAAGATTTTTGGGTTGAAAGGGGGCTCCTCAACCTGTGATGCCACACTGCTGGATAGAAATATCTTCAGTAGGTTGATGTTTAGTGTTGCCTCACGCAGAGATGTTGCCTGGGTTTAATACATATTCATTTTCCATTTAGAGATCAATACCTTTCCTCCCTTTGTATAATCTCAGTTCTTCTGTATTTCTTTGTTTTTCAAGTATTTATCCATTTTGCAACTTCCAGGCTTTTTGTGTGGCTCCCCTAAGGTCCTAATATCAGGACTTTCACAAGTAAATTAGGAAGTGTGAGCATGCTTGAAAAAAAGAATCACAATGGAATCATATGGCGATAGCGTCATTCCCATGGGACCATTTGTTCATAAGGATCCAACAGCGAGGTCTGCAGACCTTTGGCTGCAGGAAGGTGGAAGCTTGAGAAAGCAGAGGAAAATGTTGACAAAGCGTACCCTTTGGAACTTTAAAGAAAGTCAGTGTGGCTTTAAAATACAAATATACAAAGGCAAAAGCTGTGAAAGTCCTTGCCACCTTCCCTAATGTTTGCTGTGCCTATCTAAATTTTAATTTGAAAATTAAAGCCATGCATGATAAATACTGGAGCGAAATAATCTTCATTTGATTGCGAAGCGTGCCCAGTGCATCACGTGTAGGTGTTAGCGTTACCAGCTAATCCACAGCGATGCGCTTATGACTAATGAAAAGAATCTCCAGGAGGTTTGGGGAGTTGGTGCTCAATCCGCCAGCGGCCTGGGGGATCGCGTCTTGTTCTCTCTGCTCTACAATATTGTCTACAACCCCCCAAAGTGATTACAAGGGGCTCAGTGCTCAAAAGGTCCAAACTTGTTTCTTTCAATGTGTGCTGGGAGCTCTCTGACTGGTGCCAGTTGAAGTTGTGTGTCTGCACCCAAGGGGAGGAGCTGGCGTACAGCCAATGGGAACTGGTTGCACAGTCGTCTGTTGGCAAAATTTTACCCTTAAAAATTGAGGACTAAATGCCACCCTTCATCCACTCAGTATTCTTGTACTTATTGCAAGACTTTTCAAAGCAGAGAGACATCTCACCCAGTGTAGGTCAGGTAATAGAATGCAGCTGCTCTGAATCACTTAGAGCTATGGCCAGGTGAGGATGTAAGGATATACTACAGTCACAACACAAAAGCAGTAGTGGAGCAAGGAAGCGCAGCCATAGGATGGAGTTGAAACTGTAATTGAATTTTCAAGATTTTCTTCTCTGGGTCCAACTTTAATATGAATTTTATAGGTTGATTTCCCTCTGCTTGTGGTCCCAAGGAAGTTTCCTGTAGTGAGTTTCTGTAGTGAGAATTGTGACTCGGCTCCATTAAGCTGTGTGGGGCTGCAGCACAGAGCCAGTGCAGCGCCTGGCTTTGCTCTTTTCAAACTTAGTGGGAAATCTGCTAGCAATTCTAACTAGAGCATTAATGAGCCTGTACAGCCAGGACATCTGAAGCTCAGAGCACCTTGCCCCTGACTCGTTTCAGTAAGGATTGAGGTCCCTGCCTGAGCTGCAGGATTAGATCTACAGTAAGTCACAGTTCACATCGCCAGGAAAGCACTTCTTAGAGTGACATTGTGTAAGGGTTAAATAGCTGTGCTGAAGAAGTGTTGTGCAATACTTTGAAAAAGAAAAATGATAACTAGATGAGAAAAGTAGCGGAGCTGCCATTCTTTGTATTTTAAGCCAGTATGGGAATGAACCTGTTAAGATTTAATTGAATTCTGAGTGTTCATTTCACATGTATTCACAGTCCAGTGTAGGGTACTGTAATCATTTGCTACGTGCAGATTTTGTACAATGAACTCTTAGTACTGAATGCATAGTAAAATTCCTCCTGAAAAGGAATTTTGGCATGCACAATAGCTGGTCTATGAATCTCAGTTTTCTTGGTCATCTGATCTTTGGGTTGTTGTTTTTTTTTTCCCTTCATTTTTAATGACAAAAGAACTAATGCACTATTGCTAAAATAATGTATTTGAAATTCATTTATACAATACATGTTTTGCACCTGAAGCTTTCTATATAAAGTACATACTCTGCTGGATTACAACAGCTGAGTCATAAAGCCCCCAGAAAAATGTCTGACAGTGCTACCATACTCTTAGTAGGGTAGTGCTAGCAAGGGGCTGCTCTCATTTCTTTTAATCTTATCTATGTTTTTATGTGCATTCAGTGTGTTTGTATATATATATGGATATGTGTGTATATTTATATATTCACATACATATATGAAATTAAGCATATACATAACCAACCCTCTATTTTTTATAATTCATCACCAAGAAAAATTGGATTCCCAAAATTACCTTGCCCAGAGTCTATGGAAATATGGACCTAAACATTTTTATTGAAATAAATTTTGCAAGTCTCTTTGAAAACTGAAAGCTTACATTTCTCTTACTCTATCAGACAGTGATTTAGATGATTTTGCATCTAGCAGATACATTAAACCATGCTGAATAATCTATCATACTTTCATAATGTAGGAATAAATTGCCAAAAAGAATTATTCTATATAATTTACAAATCTGTATAAAAGACAGTCCCTGAGAGGTGAGGCTACTACGGAAACCACTGGTCAGTTTTAAATGCTTCTGGAGTCCTAATTTCATTTTGAACAATAGACCAATCATTATTGCTCTGGACTAGCTTGTTAGTCATGCACTGATATGTGTCATTAAATATTTCTTGAGCCCAGAGGGAGCACATTTACACTTTAAAGAGGGACTGCTAAGCTAAAAGATAATTAGCATCACATGTGAGGGCTTTGCTTAAAATATATATCTATTATGCTATCACTTCTCGCTGTGTGCAATGGCATTTACTAACACTGCTCACTTTAAAAATGGACAAATTCTTATTTTGCCAGCTAATTAGCGGTTGCCAGTGTCATTTTTGTGATGTTGCAGCTAGTAATATGAGCCCAGTTGCATAGTCACAAAAGTGATCATTGGAAACTGTGACTCTGCTGCAGGGACAATGTGGGAAACCCCTTTTCTGAGCCTCTAACGACCTCTGACCTTTGCTTGCTGATGGTTTGCATGATGATTTCTTTTTCACTCAATGAGCCAAGGGTTGGTTTGTATTACTAATCATTCTTTCTAAGTTAATTCTTCCTGTATATGTATATATATATATATATAATATATATTTTCTTCAACATTCAAGAACTTCGCTTACTGATGAATTTTCAGCTCACTCTCATTAGCCAGAACTAAGAATGAAATGAGATGTTGCTGCACTTCTAAATATTTTCATAAGCTATATATAGACAAAGCTATGAACCAGCTGGATTGAAACCCTTTGTTTTAATGTGTTTTCTGAAATGTGTGATAATGAAAATGTTTGAAACGCCTTCAATAAAACTGACAAACATAAGGTGTCTTTCCCTAACATGTGTCTCTGGCTGTCTGATTTACTGAGAGGTCTGATAGATTTAGACCGAGTTTTTCATTGGAATTATATTAGGACTTTGGTAGATGGCTAGTCACAACATGCAAATATCATATTAGTGGTGCCACGCAAGGAACAAAGGAACCACACAAGCAGAAAGAGAAACGGTAAATACCCCTCTGTAGTGATTAGCTTTTATTTAATTCCTGAAATGGAAAAACAACTCTTTACTAATGCACATGATGGGGGTGGGGAGTGTGACCAGCTGCAAGTTGGGGAATGCAGGCTGACTGTATCAGATGTTGGTACATTTAATACAATACAATTGTATACAATATAGTATTGTATACAATATTTGTATACTTCAAATTTACTGTACAATTTACAAAAATAAAAACACCAAACCAGGCATTATATCATATAGAAGGAGCTGATCCTCAAGATATGACCATCAGGAATTGAGGGGTTCATTCATGTGAAAACTCTGCTGGTAGCCCACATCATTGAAGTTTTGTTTGGTACTGCCTGCATACAGATATATTTATGGACATATAAATGGTCCATTTAACTTCTGAAGTCATGTGCTTCTCAATTACTTACCACTCATTTCATAAGAACATTGTTCTACTGCATTAATTACTTACATCCAGGGAATATAAATAGAGACAGAATGTTTCTGCAAGTATGATTTGCATAAGTAAGCAAGAGAGTAAGAGTTGTGAAAAGTCACTGAATTCAAATGTTTGTAAAATGTAAATGTTGTAAAAGGAATCCCTACAAGAACTTAACATTGTTCTCAAGTTTGGTTAGAATCTTAAGTAACAAAAAGAAGCATATGAAAACATGGTTTCATGGGATATCACCAATACCTTCATAGCCATTTGGGTTGAGTTCCAGGTATCCCAACACCCTGTCAGAAGTTTAGGCATCTTCAGGCTATACTCTAAGCAGTGTTTAAAGATATGTGCATGTTTTCACAGCACAGATGTTAGTGAATAGATGAACAGCCAAGAACTAAATGATTCAGTAGGTTAGTTATGCTTTAAAATTCATAATAACATCACACCACTGTTGTCAAATTTCAGCAGCTCCCTTTGGTTTAGTTATCAGGATCCTGTGTAGCACTTACTCTGAGGTCGGGGCTATTAGACCACCCCTTGGAAGCTGCCCTATGAAATGATTTTAAAGGAGACCTTCTAGCTCCAGTAAACTCAGAAATCTCATCAAATAATTTGAATGAAGGGTTTTGATTTCTTAAGCAACGCTTTCCCATTTTAGCCTTTATTCATCTTGCCTTGTTAACATATGTGTGCATATTTTATGGGTTTTTGGTCTGTAACGTACTTGACATGCAAAATATATCCTAGAGCAAAAGAGAGGACTTGGGATTTTGGTTTTTGTAAGGCAATTTAAATAGATTTAAACCAATTTTGTGGTCTCTATTCTTAGACTGAGTGTCTTGGCTTGCTTCAGCACTAGTTAAATCCTTCATTGAGTTTACATATCAGCTGACCTGTTCTGTGGCTGTACTATTGATTGATTTCACATATATTCTCTTGCCACTGAGAATGTTTAGCCAGGAAGCTGTCGAAGACAACAGTGTGTAAATATTAAATATATAACACTTCTTCAATAGAACCAAAGCAGTAGAACCAAAGCTTACTGATGGGTTTAGCTATTTTTACTACAATAAGATTAGATTTTAGAATTGTTAAGAAGCATTTCAGGAGATTTGGCATTTGCCTTTCTGGGAAGAAGTGGTGTTACAGATCAGCACACATTGTATAAAGTGTAATGGAATAGCCCTTTTTAATTTTATATTCAGTTTGATGCCCCTTGATATTTCCTTGAGCAAGCTCATGAACTCAAAGTTTGCCTCAAAATCAAGGCGTCTCAAGATAATCTTAGTTTTGGAGCTAAGACATTAATCATATGCAGAAATAGCTCATTTATTTTGCCCAGACAACAGCAATAATTGAATGTTTTCTGGGATTTCTTAGGCAGCAAACCAGAATCAAACTTTAAACAAAATTATCTACTTAACAGCTTGTTATATTAGGAAACTATCAACCTGAGTATTTCTTTAAAGACAGCAATATTTGCATTTTCTTATTGCTTGTTTTTGACAGCTGGCTAACAAAACAGTATATAATATGCTTAATTAATTTTTTGTGTCTGTTTTATTTCAGAAAAGTAAACAAGTGCTACAGGGGTCGCTCTTGTCCAGTAGTTGTTCATTGCAGGCAAGTACAATTTCTAAAATAGCTTTAGAGAGATATGTATGTGTAAGAATTTAACATAGATATAAACAAAATGGGCAAATTAAATCTTTACATCAATTATTAAACAGTGAGGTAGGCTAAAAGTTTTAAGTATAATTCCACTGAGTTTTAATGCTATTTAATACTTAGGATCTGTTTTCATCACAAAATTATCCTTCCTTGTGATTTTTTAGATGTTGAGCTGTGACTTAACAATGTATGGCCACACTTTCTAGTATAAGTAGCATTTCCATTTCATATATCTCCTTCAAAATTATAGATGTCCTTTGCATGCCCTCCCAATTTAGCCTGCTTTATTTTATTAACACTCAATTATGTTTTATTTCTTCTTTGCTTGTTTTTAGCAATCAGGGTGAGAAGAGGGCAATGTCAGGGAGTGGAAACCTGCCCAGATTGAGTAATTCTTTAAGCACAGAGTATTTTTAGGCCTGACAATGCGATAGATGCACACAAAAGCTGTTGGGCAGTTCAATGGAAAAGTTTACCATAATAACATTAATGCTGAGTTTTGCCATTGGAGGTTCTGACTTATTTATTGAAAATATCTTTGTAGATAATGAAGACAGAAGAACAGCCCTGCTAAGAGGCAGGATTTTTTTTCTTTTTGCCATGTGGCACTTCAGTTTGGGTGGGAGTGAGGAGGGAGGGGACGTGTTTCTCACGTGCGGCTCAGCCGAGTGAGGATGCAAGGAGCTGAATGCTCCAGAGGAGGCTTGTCTGCATTGCCTTCAGGAAACATGAGAAAAGAACGATTTGATGCACAATGAAGACCCTTCAAGTTTCTCACTCTTTCCTTACTGTGATGGATGGAAATATCTACCATGAGCTCAGTGGTTTTTGTTTTTATTGGGCCTGGTTGCTGTCTTTTCTCTGATTATTCAGCTTAACTAATAAGATTGTGTCTTTGTTCCCTTCATAGACAGAGAAAAAGAATTATTGCCACTACCTCCTTGTCTCTAAACAGTGATCTACTAACTGAAACAAAAAAAAATCTCTGTCTACAGAAATTAAGTTTCATAGCCTGCCTGTAAACAGAATGCAATAACGTGCTTCATGCTGTTCTATTATTTTTTTCTTTCATTAATTCTTGTACACAAATTGAGCTATCAATAAAAATAATGGCTTAATTAATAAAACTACATACCAGCCTAATGGGTCACACATGCACCTTTGTAAAAATTTTGGGGAGGGAAAGAAGAAAAGCTTTTACTTAAAGTCTTAATTATGTTTGCTAACAGCAGCTCTAAAAGAGCATCACGCTGGCAATTACACATTGCTCTCTGAAAGGGACACAAGCTGCATTCAGATTAGGGAGCTTTCCCCCTCCCATGGTTTGGTCTCACGTCTCTGAGGAAGGGCCATTGATACACAAAAGTTAAAGCTATTTCTTAGGAATTACAAGATAATATTTCTTTCTGGTCATTGCCACTAGGGAAGAACTAAAGGGAAAGGTACAGAGAAAAAAAAAATTCATATATAGTGAAGAAATATTGCAGTCCTCAGTATCAAATATTTGTTCTTGAACAGATCTCTGCATTCCCTCTGACCACTGAATTCAAATGAAATCTGCAGCATTTTTGTCTGCTCTGGATAGTGTTCTAGTCAAACTCACTGAGTTCTTCATCTCATATATAAGTGACCATAAGGTCACTATATGTACACTTTTTGAATAGAAATGGTATCCTGGTTTAGGGTTTTCCACTGTTGTTTAAAGTATTTTTCTTGGATAAACACAACTTGTCTTAAAAAAATCAAAACAAAGCTCTGTTATCCATGCAGTATAGTAGTTAATCTTCCACAACCAGCTTGTGTTTATTCAGTGCAAGCTTTCTCTCCTCTCTCAGTACCCTCCTTTAACCCCTCATTCTCTCCTCTCCCACCATGTGTAACACTGTAACATTAAGGGCAGGTACCTTCGTGTTGAGTCTAGATGCACATTGATAGGCTTTATGTTTTTCTTTTTCCTTTTCTGTTGGCAGCGATGGTGCGGGAAGAAGTGGGACCTACATTCTAATTGACATGGTTCTCAATAAAATGGCCAAAGGTGAGAATCGAAAAGCTTGTTACTTCCTCAGTACTGAAAGATGTGCTTGTGTTGCCATGACAACAGTGGGGGAGCAATATTCACAGAAAATCTGAGAATAAATTAGAGGCAAATTTTACTCTTTCCTGAATGTTCTGTAGTTTTATTTTCATACCTTATGCAAATGCTTTGCGAATAATGAGAGGTGTGTTTGTGTGTTGAGAAGTATTTGAATTTAAATTCATCATTTTAAATAGTTATTACAGTTTTTACAAGAGATGCCTTGAGGCTGTACAACCCTAATTTAGTGGTTACAGGAGCTAAGTCCCAGGCTGTGCCATGGCTGTTGCCCAGTCCCCTGTCACCTACCCCACCACGACAGTCAGATACAATTATTTTACTTTTTGGAGCTGCCCATTGCCACCAACGCGTGTAGAAGTGGTGGTGCCAGACAGGGCCTCGTGTCTGACACAGATTTGTTTCTTACAAGGAAAAAGACTGCAGTGAACAGGTCAGAAGACTGAAAATAAATCTCCATTGCCAGTTCTGGCACTATCTGTTAAATACTGAACAATGTATTTAACTTCTCTGTTTCTTAGAAGTGTCCTCTGTGATATGTGATTTTATGAAATAATCTGTCAACTAAACATAAACTTATTTGTTAAAATGAACAATCTACAGATTCTCTAGAAGCTGAGATCATTTCTTTCTTTTCTTGATTGTAAATTGTTCATAGTGGGAAATACTTGGGATACTCTGAAATAATCTTTGTTAGAACTGAACAAATTTTTAATACTGGTACTGTCTTCAGAAGGAAGGAGGGTAAGAGTGAATGTGTAAACCTGACCAAATTTGCTTTTATTGATTCTTAACCTGAGTTCTTAAGCTGCATCTGGCATTATGCACACATGCGTATTTAATGAAAAAGGATTAGTTGTGAAAACATGCTAATTTATAGAGAGAATCAATATTTAGTTCTTTGAATAGTTTTTATTTAAGATCTTCTAACACTGACATATTTTTACATGGAGTTTAAAATATTCTCTATGCTTTGCAGTCATCTGCTGCTACATCCTGAATATTCCAGTCCTCTGGGACATGGTGGCATCCAGTCCCTTTAGAAGGAAGATTTTAGCTTTTTTTTTTTCTTGTCTCCAGATTCTGTTAACATGTCTCATCAAACATGGACTGAATTTTCTGCCTGCAAGCATCATGTGGAACTTGCCACTGATGCTAAAAGAAGTTGTATGTTTGCCTTCTCCTTTGCGCTGTACTGAAAATAAATTTTTCAGTGGGATGAGATTAGTTTTTCATGCTCGTTGGAAAATGGGTTTTTGCTCTGTGAAGAAATATGAAGATATTTCCAATGTTTGTTACTTGCCACGTGACAACCTAGACTTTAAAAATAGGAGCAATGGTACATCATAAAATTAATGTGGACACATTAACGTGGACCTTTGTTAAGTGTTTGTTCACTCATTTCGGCCATCAGCAGCGAGAAGCCATAATGAAAACTAGATTTAAAGTATATGCAATTTATTGGCATATAGAAGTAAATGAGGAGTATTTTCTGGCTTGGGGCTTTCAGCCACTTAAGGGAGGGTTGACTTTGTTGTAAAAGCACTGAAGAATGCCATTTATTGACTCCATTGTACCATGTAATGTCAAATTCCATTTTAAGTGTGGGCTTAGCGCTTCACAATGCCAGACAAGTCATGTGAAACTGGCCAGAGAAAGGCGTCACAGGGCTTTTTGGAGATCGCTCACCCCCATTTTGTTCTTGACCTGCTCCCCTCTGCCCGTGGGGGTGTGCGACGCGAAATCCCCTGACCTGGTGCTTTGGCTGGAGTTTAAATGAAAGATCAAAGGGCAGAGCGGGCATCTCAGCCCTGCTGAGGTGGGCCTTTCCCAGGCTGTCACACTGTGCGGCCGCCAAAGGTTTTGTTCGGGCGGGAGCCGCAGCCCAGCCTGTGCGGCCGGGGCCCTCTTTGTCTGGCCTGAGAAGCTGGAGGCCCAGGTTGAGGATCCAATGTTCATCAAATGATCAAAGGCCTGAAGCCCTGGACATGAAATCTTTCTTTCCATTTCCTTTTCTTAGAGAATGAATTGCACGAGTGGCAAAGAATGCCCTTTCCAAAGCTTTTATGTGCAGTGCGAGGGCTAACTTCAGAGTCCTTCAGCGCTGAACATAAAAATGTAAGTGCACTTTCAATCTGGGCCCAGCTGCAGGGCCAGCATCGAGGAACCCTTCTTTCAAAAAGGCTTTTAAGGATTAAGGCCTTCAGTCTTTCAAAAATAAAAAAAAAAAAAAAAAAAAAAAAAAAGAAAAAAAAAAAACCAACCAAAAAAAAAAAACCACCACGGACTTTTAAGAATAAACTTAGAATAATTTGAGTTTCTTGTTCCATGGTTTGGTTTATTAGAAAGAAGACAATAATGCATTTTTAAATCAAAGTAAATAGAGGAGTACTTAGTTTCAGCAGTGGGAAAGTAGAAAGCAATCAATAAATACCTTGGCTCTTTAGTGGGGTCTTTAATAGGTTGGGCAAAGTAGCTCCTTTTTCATGTAATGATTTACTTCCCTGCATTCTCTTAGACAGTTAACTGTAAATGCCTTTGTCATTTACAATTTCTTCCACTGCTCATTGAATTAGTGCTAACACTTAGTCTATTAAACACGTTACAAATTCATATCTTCTACTACCCTGCTGTTGCCAACCTTCATATTATTTTAGATGCTGAAAACCACTAACAAGGGACCTGTTCCTAAAACTTAGAGCAGGGGAAAAGAAATCAAGTTGGGGAAGATTTTGTGTTTGACATCTGCCATGTCAGTTTGATGGCCCCAACCCCTTTGAGGAAGGGAATTTTAAAGAATGAACATTTAAAGAAGCAAAGCATCTCAGCTCAGGGCACTTGCAGGACAGTAAAAGTTGGTAACGAGGGCAGAAATGCTCCCATGGTGTACTTGGGGAGTGAATGGAGCTGGTGGAAGGATGTGCAGGAGCTCACAGGGGCACTGGGATGGATTTGCTGTTGGGGGAGGTTCCTAATGAATTTCACTGTCCTTGGTGCAGTAAATGCAATGACTGCATCTGTGCACTTACTCTACATTAAATAATCTGAGATACTGGAGTAGTCAGAAAGCAGCAGTGTCTATCTCGTGCTATCATTCCTGTATCATGTCAGCAGGAAGTTTCAATCCAAAGTATATCCTTTTGTTTCATTGTTCCAATAATTAATGTAGCTATTTATTGTGTAGTTTATTTCTATTTTTTTTCTTCCTATCTTCATATGCTGTTGCCTAGAAAGTTTATACAAGTTGATCCTTGAGATCCCATTCTGGTGTTCTGTGATTCTGTGATGTGCAGAGACCCTCATCCTGTACCTATCAAGGCAATAAGAAAAATGAAATACTGTTGAATCTGGCCTTTCAGTAACATATTAAATACAATTTACAATATTTCAATTTTGATACCTATTTAACTATTATAACTATTTGTACATGGGTGTTAAGAGTTTTAAGACAGTTACCAAACCACCTCTAATTTCGGTGACAGCCATCTTAGGATAAGCTTTAGTTTAGAAGATGAGAAGTGATTTAGTTCAGCCCATGTGCACTTGCATGATTTAAATAAATGCAGAAAATGATAATGGATTGTTTTTGTAGATAACAATGCTTGCTGGATTTTTGATAGGGACTGTTTCTCTGAGGCTGATTTCTGGTGAGAATTTCAATGTTCTTGATATATTTACAAGTTTTATCTTTTGTTAGTGGGGAAGATAAGATGATTTAGATTTAGTCTATTTGATATTTCTTCCTCTCTCCAAACTCACAGTAAAGCTGAGCTGATCAGATTTTTTTTTTCTATTTGTGTGATCTAGAGAAAAGTTGAGAATTTTCTCATTTCATGTCTTTCCCGCAGGCTTATTGTAGTAACTAAAAGTGTGATATATTGCAAGACATTTTTATTGAGTGTTTCTGGCATTAAAAAAAAAAAAAAAAAAGAGATTATGAGTCTCCCCACTTTCATTTTTCAGAACTGAGAGGCTTGGATAGTGTAGATAATAGTTTGATTTTTAGATATTCATCCAGCCAGCAGCTGCTTAGGGTTTGCTGACCATCCATTTTCTTGCATTTGAACTGGCTGAAACAAGATGAGTCAAAAGGAAGGTGAATATGAATTTTAAAATCCTTTTAAGTATTGATTTCCAAATCCTAAAACCTAGCTAAAAAGAAAGATTCGATGTAGCAAAGCCGAACCAGCGGTTTATTCTCTTGCATTCAAAAGCTTGGATTATAATTGATGAGCACACACACTCTGGCCAGGGCTGGCTTGTGGAGGTTATCTCCCCAAGTCCTTCCCTTGCCCCTGCTACCCTATTGTCTGAGGGTCTTGTGAGTCAGCTCCTGAGCAGATGCAGTTTATACCGTGACATTTTAAGGCAAAACAAAAGATTCCTTAATTCGCCTTCTGACTCATCGTGATCAAATGATTTGGGCTAATCTGAACCCTTGCTGAGGTTTTGCTTATCTGCTGTTTGGATTTAACAATCAGAATGAAGTTGTGGGGTTAGCTCCTCTCTGAAAGGGTTTTATGAAAGGAAATGCTTGCCCATACTCGTGTTAAAATAGATTAAATCTGCTTATTTTTGAGTCCTTGTGCAAAGTCTGAGAAAATTCTATTGTTCTGTTGTGCTGATACAAGTCTAGAGCTGACTATTTCTGACATGCTCTTGGTGAATGAGGGAATATATTTCCTCAGCCCAGGATCAAGCTTCTCCCATGAAAACAGAATTTAACATACTACATTTCATACAGAGTTGAGAGAATATATAGTGTAAAAGGGAGATTTATTTTTTCTTTTTTTTTTTAAAGGTAGTTAATGGCTAGAGGGTCAAAAAGTGGGATTAGAACTAGGTGGTATTATGGAAAAAAATTACAGCAGAAAAACATTAGGATTTAAAAATATAATTGTTTTCAGGGTCTGAGTTTGACTTAATTACATGGCTAGTCTTTGATATTTGAGTGGGACAGATTATTATCTCTAGGAACACAGAATAAAAAATACAGAGCCAAAAAACTGGAGTTTGCTTTGTTTACTGTTGTGCTATCCACAAGACTGCCTCAGTTCTCAGCAGCAGTAATGCCAGCCATATAAATCTGAAATGCTGCTATTTCAATTTCCAAAGGAAGTTGCTCGTGTCCATGTAAACACATCGTATGTTATGAGGCCGGTTTTTCGAATGAGCTGCATTTATGTATTGTAACTTTTATGTAATGAGTTACCCTGGAAACACAATTAGGCAAATAGTGCTCGTTCTTGCAGCCTTTCCCAGCAGATAATTAATCACAATGAGAGCTGGGCCCCCAGCTACATGCACGAGTGTATAGGGAATGTGTAGGATGGTTTTTCACGGTTGAGCCTGAGATGCTCAGTGAACTCTTACTATTAAGAAAAAGCTGTTTAAAGCAGTGCTTATTTCCTTTGAAAAACACATTTGGACATAGGATGCTTTAAAGCTTTTCACATGTTATTGCCTGTTTGGAGTCATCAATTCATAGTTCATAAAAGGAAGATAAAAATGTCTCATGTTCTACAAGCTTGTGCTCTGAAATGAATTAGTGATCTTGGGGAAGGTGTTCTTGGTTGATGTTTCCCACTGTATGTTGTATGGTCTGCATTTTTAGGTGGTTTTCTTTATGGAATATAAAGATTACAAGCAAAAAGCAAACGTTGATACAATTTCTTTGGCTTTTATATATATATATATATATGTGTACAATTTAGTGGTCAGAGATTACTCTATAAGAGCCATATTTGCTATTCTTAGGATTTTATAGGAAACTACTCGGGAGTAGGAAAGTATGGTAGAAAGCAATCCTAATTATCCAGGGTTAGGGGCAAATGAATTGTGAAGAAAGCCTGATCAGACATGGGCTATTCCTTGGGAGAGGGAGCACGAAGGGGGGTCCCCATAGAGCGCTGGAAGACCCTGAAAGAAATGTATTGATGTCAGTAAGCAGCTTGAGATAGTGACTAATTTGAAAACAAGAGGTCATTGACTGAAACTAAGGAGGAGACAAGCAGATAAGGAATTTGTGCAGCGTTTTTTCCCACAATGGATAGGTTAGGATATGGAAAAGTGAAAAAGCTGGGTCACAGAAGTACTGTGCTACTGCTTTGAAAGCAGTTGGACACATGATTGGAAAAGGAAGTTTATATACAGAGAGTAAAACCATTTCTCTTTTGGTAGCTAATCTCATGCAGCAGAGAAGTGTTCAATTGACCAGTGGTGGTCTTCTGGCTGTAAAGGTACAATTTGGTAGCTAAAGTGTAGTTATTCCACAGTCTCTATAGCTGGACCAGTTTAGTCAATTTTAAGGATAAACTCTGTTTAAAGCATTTAAAGAGTGAATCCACAGCAGTTGCATCTTTTATTCAGGTCACTCCATGTATTGTCTTGTGAGAGTTTTACCACCTACATGCAACGTAAAATGAAAGTAATGTAAAATGTAGTTCTTACAATTTAATAGATTTATGTAGGCGAGCTACTTCTCTGTGTCCTGGAAAGAAAATGCATATTTTCCAAAGGGGACTTCAAGATTTTTTTAAGGCTAAGTGAGACATGTTTTCATAAATGTCATTTTTGCAATAATCATTGCAAAATTTTCATCACATGGAGATCAACAGCCTTTCAGATAAGGTACCAAGAGTTTCTGGAAGAGATACTAAAAGTAGTAAATTGTGTAAAACTCCACGGGAGCTGATCCTGGGGAACATCTATTAGCAGGAAGTAACAGCACGTTCATAATACTTGCTCTGTATGTGCTTAGAGTGTGTGTGTGTCTGCACGTGCACATGTAAGTTGAATTTAGATGTGTGCACTGGTATTTTCAGTGACAATAGGTGATTATGGGACATTTTACCCCATACAGAATAAAACTCATTAACATCCATTTCTTTAGCAATTCTTCTGTAGTAATTTGGACATATTCATTTTACTTTTAACTTCTGGGGAAGGTGGAGGAAATCTAATTAAAAAAGAGAAACAATTCCTATTGTGTATAGAATGTGATGTGACAATTCTCACACACCCTGGAAGTGAGGAAGGATTGGTCCTCAAATTAGCATCCATTTGCATTCAGTTACAGTGAGTGGTTTCTGCATGTTTTTTTCTGCATTGACAAAGGATATTAACTTAAAAACGGACATGTCAGCAGTGAATTTCTATCCCTGCAAGGCTGTTAAAATCAGTGTAAAACTCAGAAGCATTATTTTCCTGTATCATTTTTTAAAATATTAGATTGTGCCTAGGTCTTCCATCTTCAGTGTCACCTTCGTTTGGGTTGTGTACAAAGCCATATCACATTTGTACATTTATTACATGCAGTCTTCAAGTATTAATATAAAATGTGTAAACAGTAGGTAGCACATTATGTAAGGCATATATGTAATGTATACTCTGTGTGTGCATGATTGTCACAACAATTTTAATTACTTCACTTTTATTACCTTAAGCACTCCCTTCTCCACTTACATGCATGCTTTGCCCATTGGGTAGTTTTGTTGAAATTGGTTTTGTTTGGTTTTCTTTTTAATAAAGGTAATGAAATTTTAATTTGGGTTGTTGTTAGGTGCATAGAAGCACTAATGTATTTTGTCTGAAATTACAGACAGTTCACTGACTTGGGCAGAGGCTGGGTCCATCCCTAACTACACACACATGCACACAGATTTCGTTCATCTCAAAGATGAATAAGCTTATAATGAAAATGCCAACATTAATATATTAGTCTTTTTTGTTATCTTTAAAATTGTAGCCCTCACTAGGATTTGGCTGATGTTTTTCTCTTTCCATGGAAAGAGTCAAATGATCCTCCTGGCCAAGAGCAGAGCTACAGCAGCAGACATCTGGATAGCTACAAATGAAAATTGCTTTTATTTTTGTAGTTTCTAGCTGATGGTCAGGCCTCTTTTTTATCTCTAATACTTACAAGTGTTTTTTATTTAGTGGGCACTTAGAAAATGCAAGTTGAAGGAAGAAAATACTCTTGTTTCTTTGCAGCAGGGCACTGTACTAACAGCAGTTATTCAAAGGACACATTTTTTCACTTCCATGGCCTTCACTACACTGTACTGCTGGTTTATATTTTCATTATGTTTCCATGTTGCCTTTTTTCTGTCATTTCCTTCAAAATCACCAAATGTGGAGGTAAGGGAAATAGGGAAAGCTACAGACACAAAGCACAGATCTTGAACACTGTAAGCTTTAGCAGATTCTAGCATTTGTGAGCCCAGAAGAGAAGAGCAGAAACTCAGCTCTTTTCAGCCCAGGTTCATTAAGTTAGCCCAGGCTAACTTTTAAGCACATAAAACATCTATTGTTAAACATCTCACCTAACCTAGTTGTCTGGGTCTCCTCAGTCATCAAGAAGAACGATACACACCTCTGGAGGATAATTCTCAGGCAAACGAATTGCCCATCAGAGCTTACCCTCTCTCTCTTAGCTATTGAGAGAGGAGATGACTAGCTCCAATTCGAACTTCAAGGATGGCTGGAGTAGATGAGATGAGGTTGGGCCTTTGAGACCAAGCTAGTTAGTAAATATTACTGGTTTGCTATTAAAACTAATGGTCAGTGAAGAAGTGGTGTTACACTCCCCCTAGTTATGACCCTTTTCTCTTTATAATCAGATTGAGTTTGCCCCTCATATGGTGTGATTAAATGTTTTGCTGCAACATTAAGTACTCAATGGGGCAAACACTTGCTGGGGCAGCTACATGAGCCTTCCTTTAGAAGCTGTCAGTGGGAAGCTGGAGGCATGTAGGGTTTTAAGAGATTTGCAAATCTACAGCATATCTGTGCTATGTCCAGCTACATTAGACATTGGAAACAGCGTGGCTGTGACAATGTAATAGTCCATGAGTGCTGATTTACCCTCCCAACTCCCCAGAGAGCCCACTTCTGTCTCTATACACTATGGCAGACAGAAGTGTAGATGGGTATGTTTGTGTATTAGGCTCCTGACAGACCTGGATCTATTTATTGTCTGTCCTTTGGTCTATAGTTCACTATCCCCTTGCTGTGGCAAAGCTGAACGCAGAAAAGGGCCAGAAAATCCAGGACCAAAGAAAGCCTCTTTGTCAGTCTTCAGATGGGGAGGGAAGAAAGGCAGTGTGAAGCTGCTGTCACATTTTGCTTTGACCATGAGGCACCACTTTTAGACATGAGTCATGCAGCCATCACCCAAACATGACAAACACTTGTGTTCTTCCTGAACACAGGCACACTGATGAGACAGATTAGTGTCCTCACTGGCACTGTCTTGTTTCCCCTTATTTTCTTTCTCAAGTGTATTTTTGCTGTTTCACATGATTACAAGTGCATCTTCCACAGCACTCCTGGCTGCCTGGGAATACTGAGCCGTGCAGGATCCGAGGCTAAAGGCTGCTGATCCTGCAAACACTGATTGGTTCTTTTTCAGCTTCTAGCAACAGCAGTGTAAAGAATTGTAGTAGGGACTGTTCCTTCAAGATTTTAACCAGCCAGTTTTTAATCTTAGCTAACAAGTCCCTTTGCCCTTCAAGGCCTAACTCAAAATCTATACAATATAATAAATATAAAAAGATGCATTTGGCAGGTAATGTCTGACTAGAATGAAGCTGAATACTTTCTGCTACAAAAAGAAAGGCATTTGACACATCATTTCTGTATTGCCCTTAGTACTCCATTTTTTTCTGTTGGGATAAATGCTTATTCCCACACTGATCATCATCATTTTTTTTAAGGAGAAATGGTAAAGGTGCTAATAACCCCCCCTTTAACTGCTCAGTATGACTCCCACCTCATATAGTCACTACTGAAATCACTTTATGATCAAGGAGAACAGAAAGAGGGCTGAGAAAGGTGCAAAGGGTATTGGAAAAAAAAAATTAGGATCTATCTAGGTCTTCACCTCTCTAGTGTCCAAGTACCTTATAATCATTAATGGATTTGCTTTCATAACAACTCATTAAATGGAGAAAAAAATGGTTCATTTTATAAATGATGGTGTGAAACATAGGGTGAATTTAATGATTTAGCCCAAGCAGGAAGTCAAAGACTCAGTCTGGAAGAGAACTGAAATCTGTCTAAACATAGTCCCCTAATGACCAAGCCATCCTTTAGGACTCACAGTAACAAATTTATAGCCATTCTGCAGAGTTATAATCATATCTTTTTGCGGATATGTGCCAATAGATCTGGAAGTTTTTTCCTAACTAGAAAAATCCTTTTTAATTTAATATTTATGAGCAAAATGTATTTGTGAAACATTCACAAAGAAAACTCTTCAGTTTGGGTTATCCATAAAGAAACCCCCCACAAATAACTGCTTTGATGAAGTATTTAAGCATCATTTTATTTTTATAAATACACAGAAAATTCAGAGCATCTAGAATCTAAAATATTCCTTTTAAGACAGAGCTTTAATATAAAATTCTATCAGTCTCACAGAATCTACACTGCACTTTTCATTAGTACTGAATAAAAGAGAACATTTGACTTTGCTTTCAGTGTATGTTCAAGCCTATTACATAAAAATCTCAAAGATTAGTTTAATTAAGCTAAAACTTCTCATGCATTTATGTAACAAATGCTGATTGTTCTTATAACTGAAAAAACCCAACCCAGCACATTTTAGTGTGCACAAACTCTGTAGTTTGCTGAACCTGTAAAAACTTTTTTAATGATATTCCTTCATTTTTTCTTCCCAGCTGATACATTTAGAAACGTTACTCCTCTTGACAAACATTGTCATATTCCTGTGCCATCATAGTGACAGCAACACTGCTACAGTGTGGAAGGGACCATCCTCCACAGAGCATTTCTCATGTGTCTGTGCTTAGCAAAATAGGACCCCTGCCATGTCTAGGGGAAGGAGAAGAGAGGGAAGCTTTCATTATCATAGTCATAAAACTAACATTAGGTAATTCATGGTGATTTTAAATATTGTGAGCTGCTGGTCACCTCATGGAGCCTGCTGCAGCAGAATTAGGCTGGGTCATTATTTATTGCAGGAGAAAAGGGGGATTTACCCATGTTTTTATGACATGCTGGATACTCCACTTACATGACTGTCTAAGGGCAAACACTTTAACCCCTTGAGATCTGCTAATCAGGAGCACCAGCTGTTAAGTGCCAGTGTGCATCCAGCATCCATGCCTGCAGGGAGAGAGAGGGTTGCAAAGGATATGACCCTAAACTTCAGAAACCACTTCTCTCCTTGGGGGCAAAATATCATTCAGCTTGCATCTTCTCTTGTTTTCTTTTAGTTTATCCAGTTAATGTTCCTGATGTGGGTTGTTGTGCACTCACTGTGAATGCTTCAAGCCTTTAGGAAGATGATAGTTAATTACTGAAGTTAAAATCTGGCTTGCACTGGTGTGGAAGTGCTTTCAGAGGTATTTACTCAGCCAGCTCACTGAGCTGCTAGGGTCAGGGGAAGGCTGGCAGTATCTGGCTCACAGTGAATTACTGTAAATGTATGTTCTGTTTTAAAAAACTAGCACATTCCACAGTCATTTTTCACAATACTGCTGGTACAATATTAGCTCAGTCTCACACTAAGTTACATTCGTAGGTTCATTTAAAACAAGCAATGAAATCCATTGGTGTAAAGCCTGTCATAAACACAACCCAAATTTATTCCCTGCAGAGTAAAATACTGTCAAAAGGTCAAAAAGTAGTTCTTTATTGTTTAAATGTTTCTTCTTTTATTCCTCTCTTTACCTTCTGAAACCAGTAGCAGATAGATATATATTGGTGGGAAGATAGAAAATAATGCCTTTTTGACATATTTTGTTTTCTTTTCCAAATGTCACTTGCTCTCCAGCCTAGTATTTTTAACCCTTCCTGTAGATGATTTGTTGTGTGACAATAAATTGATGTCTGCATCTGTTACTGGACTTAATAGTTTAGAAGCCTAAGCAAAACACTCCCAATAATTGGATATCCCTGGAATCAATGGATCAAGCTCTTCCAGCTTTTTCTCTAAACCACTGCATCAAATTTAGTTTGTGTGTGGGCTTTCCAGATAAGCAATGTTTCAAATGCCTTAGCAGTGTGTGGATATTTTGCAGCCATCTCAGTAAGAGCATGACTTGACCCTAATGTCCTTAGATGTAATATCCCTCTCTCCCAATGTCATGTAGCATATGCTGTATTTTTTGTCACCTGAAATGGTTCAAAAGCATAAATAAATTGTTATTGGGTACAATAGTATGTAATGCCATATTATTGTACTCCTATATTAAAGAAAAGGCCTCAGCATGACAAAGAAAATGTTTAATTTGTGTCAGATTTCAGCAAAATAATTCCAAAGAGAGTTAAAAGTTCATGCTGCACTCAAACACTGAGCTCCTCTCACCTGTGAAGGCAGGTTGGATTCAAACCTCCCTTTTTGCATTGAAAATTTCTTTGTGTCTGTCCCCAGAAAACTTTTCACAGACTATTGCATACGCCAGTGGTAGAGAGATGAATTTACATAATCCAGCAGCAAAGTATCCTAAACTTCAATAGAAAAAAGCCCTCATCACAAAATGAGATTTAATAGAGGGCTAGCAATGTATATTTAAATACATTTGTTTCAGTCACAATAAGGGAATAGATGCAGAACATGTAGATATGGAGGAAGAAGAGAGGCTTACTCATGTAGAGAGAGAACAAGTCAAGCTGGCTTTTTTCTATGCCATTGATTTCATCTTCTGTCCTGTGAATTTTCTTGTTCTGAGATGTTTTTCTTCTGAAACAGTGTCCTATCTTTGCAGCACTAAGTTTCATTGATCAGGCTCTCCAGGCACTTACATCTTTCCCCTCACCATAGCATCTAAGGCATGCAGAGGTAGAAAAAATGCTGTAGCAAACCAATCTGTGTCTCTGCTTTGGATTGTCTCTGACCCAATGGCATCTCAACAAGACACTTGATTTGCTCTGCTTTTCCTTAAAATTACTTATGGCCGAGGACATCAGAAATGCTTTTGGGTGACCTGCTGATCACAACCCATAGGCTGGGGACACTAGTCAATAAAAACCAATGTTTTGGGGACTTTATTGACAAAACACTACAGAACAAGCTTCCCATTAAGCACACCAGCCCACTAGGACTGTTCTTATATTCCAGTGCATGCATATGCTTTGGAGTTTTGCTAAATCAGTATTTTTTAATTAAGTGTTGTTCATACTATCAGTCATGTCATTCCCTTAATGATGATAAAAAAAGCAAACATCAGTTCACTAGTAAATGCTTGCAATCTGCATCACAGAAATGGAGGAATTAACTCTTTCAAAGGTAAACTCAGAAGCCTGTCTGGCCATTAAAGAGTGTAACTATGTCTTGTCATGAGCCTTTTCTCTTTTTGTTCTGAGGGTAGAGTATTTTCAAATAAAGATCTTCCCTCGGTGGTGGGGGGACATACATGTTCACAGTCTTAGGTACTTGAGCCTGCCAGCTGCAGTGGGAGGATCTCTGGGTTCATCCTTGCAGCATACACCAGGTAAGCTCAGAACTGTGGTTAACCTTGTTCATGGATGACAGTGTCTTAAATATTTCTCATATCTTAATTTCTGAAAGGAGAATTCCTCTTACTTTGAACCAAGATGCTACTGGACCATTTTATTTCCTGGTAATGAAACAAGGCTACAAGTGAGGCTGTAAAGCACATGCAGTACTCACATAGCTCTGCTTCCATCCACAGCTGTGATGGAACAGGAAAATCCCACCTAATTGCACTTGCATGTGTGAGAGTAAACACTGAAGAGAGCTACTGTGTTACACCAGTGTTAGGGCTTGTGAAGAGGGTACCTTTAGTGATGCTTTCCAGATTAATTGCCACTGCAAAACCTGCAACAGATTTAAGGTATAATTACTGTCACTGTTATCAGACTTTACAGCATATGTAAGTATTGCTTTGCTCTGTTGTAAGGAGATTTGGGTTTTTTTAATTTTAAAATAAAACCTTCTATGTTTTTTCAAAGCTCATCCCCATGAATTCTGGGGAGGGGTGGGGAGCAAGAGGCATGCAATGGCCCAATTCATGGTAATTAGCAAAACTGTCTGTCAGATACCATTTCTAAGTTGTCACTGTTATATTTACTGAATGAATTTGTTCCATATCTGATACAGCTGAGGAACATATTTTCATTGATTTGAAGAACATATTCCAAATCAATTATTCTTACAGAGTTGATGTTATTTTTAAATATAGTTTCATATCTTTTATCAAGGAAACCAAATGAAATCATTTACTATTCATTGCTTTTCTGAATTTTTTAAAAGATGGTGCTGACCTATAAAGTTCAGTTGGGTAAATGAGGAGGTGCAAGATGTTTACATTGATATGAACCCAGTTACAGGTAGACAAACCCTTACAAGACTTGTAGGAAGAGTGGTAGGTGTTTGGATCCAATTCTCCAAATCCAGTCCTAGGAACTCAACAAGTATGTGTTCTAGATGTGTACAAGTTACACTGCAGCAGCAATGCTCTAGGTGCATGGCCCACAGGTTGGCCACTGAGACCTCTGTGAATATTTGGGGACATTTAAATGCCTCCAGAAGGAAGTCTCAAATTGGCAGAGGGTGGCCCAGGAAATTTGTACAACCAGGCAACGGGAAGCAGTCAACAAATCTTCAGAGCACACCAAGTATCCCTTAAAAGAGAGCAGATTCCAGAACTGTGGCCAATCCCTGCCCTTGATAAACCATCCAATGATGAAAGTGAATGTACAAAAGAGGAGAGGCCTGAGGTCAACACGTTTCCAAGCTCCTGTAGCTATAGGCCCACATCAGCCCTAGGAGAATGAACAGTGCATCTGGGCAGTGGGGCATAGTGGGGCAGAGATGAGGTAGTTACACTTGCATTAGGATGACCACCTGCCTGTTGCCTTGGTACCATGAGATGTTCTTGTAAGATGCAGAAGAGAGCAGATAAAAGAAAGCCAAATTCTGCAGGTTAACTTTTCACCTCAAAGGATTTCCAGCCAGGCTTCTACTCTTGAAGTTCATACAGGAAGGACCAAAATCCTGATTCCCCCTCAATCCCTTCATAAAACCTAAGATTAGGCACTTAAGGAAAATAAGGAGGGTGGTCTGGAGGAAAGTGAGCAAAACAGCATCTCCCTTCAGTTCTTTGTGGATTATAAGAAAGGGAAGAGGCTCCAGGGCTTGCTTTGATCTCCATAGTTCATGTATTGAAAGCAAGCTCCTCCATGTGCATGGGGAACCATTCCCAGTCAGGCTGGCTGTGCCTATTTCACATGCCCTGGTGCTACCAATGGCTACAGGGCAGCTGTGTCCAGACACCCAGAGTAGAACCTAAAGAAAATGCCATAGACTGCCCAGGTGGAAGGGTGGCCACACAGCAGGGTGATCTGACAGTTCCTGAACTAGGAAGCCACAGACAGGTTTCCTGGATGTCAGCTGCAGGTGACAAAAGGTCACCTAAATCTTGTTTTTACAGCATTAATCTTTGTGTGGTTCAGGCCCTTAATTCAGTGCATACTCTTAGAAGTGACAAAGGGACGCTCAGTGGCACTGCCATGACAGACCCTCAGGTTCCACAAAATATATTCTGCTCTAGGTGCAGAGACATTTTTAAGAATTTGTTTTTCTCTGGCTTCTCTTGAATTAATGTTAGTAAAAGGTGCCCCAACCTCTTATTTTTCTATATGAAGACAAAAATTGCAGCTGCCTGCCAAGTCTGCTGAGAGATGGATGTAATAATTTTCAATTGGACTGTTAGCCCAAAGGGAACCCGATAGCAAGAGATTGACAGATGCAGCATGGATTATCTTGTGCTCTGAACTCAGCCCAATTTGTGGTTTGTTGCAGGTGCTAAAGAGATTGATATTGCTGCTACCCTGGAGCACTTGAGGGACCAGAGACCAGGCATGGTCCAGACAAAGGTACTGTCAATAAATCCACTGGGATTTTAAATATATTAAAGGTCTTTCACAGTAGTTGTTTTCATGACAGAAGAGAGAGGGTATGACCTAATTTAACGCAGGTCGCTTGCTGATTACTCTGTTTGGCTCCCTACCAACTGAGGTTTATTTATGCTGAAGATTTATCTAGGTTACTTTCTTTGGTGCTTACTGTTCTTTCTTGTAACATCTCCAACATCTATCTTGATTACCATATATGAAGGGCAGTCAAGACAACAATCTATAGCCTGCTAAAGAAAATGTGCATTTGAAAGAGTGTTCTTGCTTTCATCCTGAACTATGGATTATTTTCTTAGAGTATCTGTGCTTAACTGTGCATGTAATATTTTTTTTAAGCTTCTACTCATTAAAGAGAATGAAACTGCTGCATTTGATATTTTTTTTCTGGAAAAAAGAACCCAAAAGTTTTGAATTAAAGAAAACAAAGTCTTTCAGAAAATCAAGTAATTTTTAGTATCTTTGAATGGGAGAGCTTGCATCATGCCTACAGCCTTTATGGATGTAACATGGTAACTATATTTTTACAGTTTGGTAAGATGAATGCTTTACTTTCAAATTCCTGTCAGCTGTAATAGTTTTGATATTTTTCCACAATGTAAAACTTAAACATAGTAGCTGATGGTGCAATTCCAGTCCCTTAAATTAGAAATGAAACTTTTTGTTATTAACAATTCCAGTGATGTATAGAATGATATTTTGGGATATGTGCTACAAGTTAAGAGCTGCAAATGTGACAATAAAGAAACACTTTCATGGTATTGAGGCAAAATAAATCTGTTTATGGCCTTTTAAAATATCAAATGATAGTTATAGCCTCAAACTGAGTAACAAGAGCAATGTGACAACATCGTGTCTTGGCCAGGCTGGAACTGATAGGAAATTCTGCAGTGTTTAGGGAGTTGAAATTGCTGAGGGGCAAAGGTGAAATAAATGTGTGTTGCAGCAATCATTGGTTCATAATTTTTCCTGAATCTCTTCCCAATCACGTTATTTCCCACTAATACTAGGGGAAAATACCGCTGAAGAACAGCTTGGGGAATGTTAATTACTATTTACCAATTAAGTAAGTGCATGAAAAATAAAGATGAGCCAGTCAAAACTAACTAATCTTTATCTGCAAGGAAGACATAAAATTACACGAGTCTTTCTTCTGCTTTGATTATTCAGACTGAGAAAAAAGGCAAATAGCACACAGTATCCAATGTAATATATATTTACTCTGAGGTAAGATGCAAATCCTGGACTACTCTGCAAATGCTTTCAAAATATGTAGCAGCTCTGTGGCAACATAGAGCTCAAATTCCAGTTTCCATTTCAGGGCAGAGAAAGTATGGCATGTTGCCTTCAACAGAAGGAAAAACATCACTCCAGAACCAAAGAATTGCGGTTATGTGAACAACTTCTCCGACTTAGCTCAGCAATAGTTACCTGAGTTCCATGAAAATCTCCCTCAAGACATGTTTTTTCCCTCCAACCATTTGTCTGGAAGAGCTCCAGAAAACAAATGTATGCTGTGTTTTCATCCAGGATGAAAAATTTTCTCAGGATATTGCTTATCTCTCCTCTTGCTCCTTCTTCCATCATTGTCATTTTCTCAAAACCACCCAAATCACTTATTCAAGCTAATGTCTTGCAAATTGTAAATATCTGGTTACATGCTAGCAATGCATGATCCCCAGAGAATTTTTCTGATGGATTTAAACAAACCCCTGTGCTTTCCCAACTGAATACAAATGAGGAATATTAGACTCTTGGAGTAATTTAAAACGATGGATTAAAAGTCAGGTTAGAAATGCCAATTACAGAATATCCCTAGGCAAAATAAACACCAACTTCCTTCAGCAATGTTGTTGTGTTTCCAGCAGGCAGCGCTCCACCTTTCCAATAGGCATGGGAAAGATTTGTTTGCAGCATTTTGTCTTCTGGAAGGGATCTTTAATTCAAAAGCACTGTATATAATAAATTGTAATGAAATGATCGTAACGACATTCTGCATTTCTGAGAAGCGTAATAGAGGGTTTGTGGGTTTGTTGGAATTTTTTTTGCAGGGGAATCATAAAATAGAATTGATATGTCACATGTGAGAGGAAAAAGTGATGAAGGAGGAAGTGTATTCACTGTGATGGGAAAAATATATATTTCCTTTTTTTTGTCTCTCCTATATTCTCTCACAATCTATAATAGTAGATAGATTCCTTACTGTGTTATATTTGCTACATGAACTCACTTTGTTTTCCTGGGAATTTTTATCTGTAGAGTTAATGAAACATAGCCATAGCTATTTTTTATTAAGTATATTCTTGTCACCTCTGCATTACAGGTGAACTGACACCACAGAATGTCTGTCCAGCTCTGTTTCCTAGGCAAAGCTATATGTCAAAATTTATGTCCAGGCAGTCTTGTATCTACAGATAGAATATATGAATGGCAGTGTAGCTGTACAAAACAACAAACCGAGCTCCTTTAAAAATTACTGACATTCAGCTCTAACTGGAGTTGTCCTCATGGAAAAGTGTGGAAGGTGTGGAAAGGCCTTTCCTGGGAAGGTGGTGATGCATACATCAAAGGAAGCTGCACTCCCTGCCTTTCATCTGGCTGTGTTATGCAGAAGGCTGGAGGGGGAAGAGCTCAGCTGCACCATCCCTGACAGGCCACGTCTCCCCACATCTCATGTCTGCTCTCCTGTCCCCTTTACTGCAGTCAGTTTTGAGCTCTGGCTGTGCAGATTACGCTCTGTAAATTGTTTTGCCTCAGTTATTAAGGTCTCACCTCCTGTTGCTCAGTCCCTGGGTGAGGCAGACACTCTTCCTCAGGCTTTTTGAACCAAGCAACCAGTTTGGTTCTGGCCCAGCATGTCCCATATATGCCCTCTGTGACCCTGCTGCTCTCCAGCTTCTCTCACAAACTCCTCGTGCTTCAGTTAAAATACAACTGATGCTCCTGGATGGCCCCCAGCATTCTCGGTGTTTCCTTTAATTGCAGAGACCTTAGACAGTGCAGGGAGCCTTAGGCAGTCATGCACACCATTTTCAGCGCCTACTGAGGATGAGTACTACTCTTTAGGGTGAATTGATGTCTGATTAAAAGCTGTTGGCTGCAATCCAGCAAGTGTACATGGATGCCACTTTGACAGCACCAAGCAGACAGCAAAATTCCTGAATGGCAGTGTCGCTGAGAAATTATTCTGAGTTTTGTTCTGCTTTTTCTGCTCTGGCACTGTGCCCATCATTGCTTCTCTGAAGCATTTCCACATGGGAGCTGACTGCATTGGGTAAGACAAGGCAGAGAAGACTGGCACTGGATTGCAGGAATTAAGAGTCATCTGCCTTTCTGAACTATGAGTTGTACATCTGTAGTTTGTTCTTTCATCCTTCCTGTACATTTCTGCAGTAAAATGAAACACTGTGGAAAATTGTTATTGGTTCAGTGATCAGTTTTGGGAGTGGCTGTGTTCTGTAACCATCCCACACAGCCCCTGGCAGCACCAACTGAGGGGCTGGAGGTACAGACCACCAATTTTCTAATGGGAGACAGTATCCCAGCAGTGATCTTGGGATACTTTGCAGGCTGCATCTCAGAAGAGTCAATTCCTCAGCAGCTCTTGACCCCAGCTGGCTTAAACCTCTGGAGTACTTCCAGAAAATCCAATAATTTCTCCACAGTCCTTATTTGGTGTCTTTGATTTGCCTATATTTTGAGAAAACTTTCCACTGAAAAGTCTCAAACTCCAAATTCCCCTGTCAGTTATTTCAGTAAGCTAAATTACTGAGAAAAAAAATTACTTGCTTGGAAAATACAGCACCTGTTAACCTTGATGATTTAAAACTGCTTTATCCTTCTGTAGGACTACATAGTTCAGGAGTGTGTTAGGGTTGCACTTAGGAGAAGTAGCTGTTCATGGCTGCGTCCTTCACACCTCTGCCAACCCAGCACAGAGGCTTGTAAATCACTTTGGTGTTGAGGTTACAGTAAATTAATAGCAGAGGAAAGTCTTCCCAAGTATTTTTTATATAGGAGTGGTCTTTAAAAAAATTAGTAATTTGTGAGAGTGGAAAGGACATCAAAAAGAGAGGCTTAAAAAGATCAATGATAGGCAAGCCAAAAAGCAGATATTGTTATATATAATAGATATCAGATAGATAGAATAGATATCATAGATAAAATAAATAGCTTTATTTTAGATTCTTTCAACTAGAAACAGTCCTGAGAAAAGCCAAAGTCTCTGCTTTAGAGCATCTCACTTACTTCATAGTTCAATAATGTACTGAGTTCCCATCTCTGTGTTACAAGGAAATGGCTGGTGATCAGCTACTCCCAAACCCTTCTAACCATGCAATGGCAATATATCATCGTGTCCCTGTATCTTGGGTTCTGCTACTAACATTTTTCTCCATTAAAATTACTCCATCTTCGAGATGCTGTCAAACATGTTATATGACACCAATAATCCCAGAACATTTTGTTCCTTTCCATTGCTGTGTACAGTTATCCTGCATATTCATATTTTTAACAATGTCTTGAGGACGTTCAGCTGCGGAATAGAGAGCTAGGCTTTCTGGAAAGTGTTTTGTTTTATTATTCAGGGTGTATGTTTGTTCTCTCCACAGGAGCAGTTTGAGTTTGCTTTGACAGCAGTGGCAGAAGAAGTGAATGCAATACTCAAGGCCCTTCCCCAGTGAGCAGCTCAGTCTCCCGAAGGTTCCCGCAGAATCCATCCCTCGTTTTCCTCATCCTCAGTCCCTATGAATGTTCTTGGAAACCGTGACCTGACCTTAACTGTGTATCTTCTGTTGTAACCACATAGTGATAGGGTCCTTACAAACTCCTTTAGCTGGTAAAAGTTCAACAGTTAAAATGTGTGTTCTGGTTTTTTGGGGTTTTAAACAAATTTTTAAAAGTACATCAAAGCCTTGGATTGAGTGACAGAACAATCCATCTAATTCCTCCCACATCCTTGAAGCCCTGAATGTCACACTTTGAAAGCACACATTCATGTTCTTAATAGCAAATATACAATATTGTGGGTAATTAGTGCAATCAATATAGTCTCAGAAAACAGTGTTCTGTTATATTTTGTGACTTCTCAAAGGCTGAATAAGAGTGAGGGCCTGAAGAGGATGGTGATTGTTCCCATATAGTACCAAGCTGGAGCATGACACAGTGCTGTGGGCGTAAGCAAACACAGGTCCAGGCTCTGCCAAGGAGAGCTTGCACCTTCTCATGCCAGGCTTTGGCAAGCAAATGTTTTCTTAACTGTTGTTTACTTTTCAGCTTTGTGCCATGAGAGGAAGAAAATCTGAACTATGAGTAAAAGAGGCTTGCATGGTTATTGCAGCTGGGGAGGAAACATGTTGGTCACATTAATGGGAAGCCAGGGGATAATGAGCACAACTCTGACCATGTACCTGGCACTGCCAGCACAGAAAGGAGAGCATAGGCTCCTTTCAGATGATGGGAAAGGTCCTGTCAGCAGTCAGGTAATTGTCTGGAGCTGTTATGGAAAGAGATTGTTGGTTTTATGGGATTACTGAGGAAGAAAATGGGATTCTCCCCTTTATCTTTGCATTTCCCTCTGTAAAGCTCCTCTGTGCCATCCTTTTTCATACCAGGAAAGTATATTTCTGTAAAAGCCTGGCTGAAGAAGAAATCTCCCATCTGCATTTTATGACTCTCATCGAGTTTGTCTGATCCAGGCATTTGTTGCAGCTCTCTGCAGAGGCTCTGCTCACTCCTTGTTCTGCAGGACACCTATTTGAACTGAGCATGAAGGGGTAAAGCAGCACAAAGATTGAATTTGAGAGATTCACGTGTTCTCAAAAGCCTAATGCCTACTGTTGCAAAGTAATGCTAAAATATGTCTGTAAATGGTTTGGATATGCAATCTTGCTTCTGTGATTTCACAGGTTTAGTTGTGGCACTCTTCTAAAGGAATTTACATTATTCATAAAAAGTAGTCTGATATGTTTGAATGAAGGGCCTGAGAGTAAAATTATTGAAGGTACCTAAGTGATCTAGACTATTAATTCCATTTTCAAAAGTGAATACCTGGATGCTTTTTCATATGCTATCCTACATCTCCATGACTTAAGAATCTGGGGTGCTTTTTTCTCAAAATCTTACAAGTCTTGTGTGCTTGAAACCATATTAGGCTAATTGTTTAACTTCAACACTGGAAAATATATCATTGAATTTAATTTGGGAAGGGGAGCTTTTATAAACTTCTAATCAGTAAAATGTTACAAATAAGAGTATCACACAGTTTTGCTGGCCCAGAGGTGATGAGCATCAATCAAAATCAACTATGTTGCAATTCTGTGTTGTAGGTGTGGATATTGGTGATTTCTTCTTTTTTGACAATTAAAGAGTTACAAGAAAAAAAAAAAAAGCAGAAGGCTTGTTACTTTCTACCATACATTTTTGTATGCTTTACTTGATATATGCTGTTGCCTAATTTGTGCATCCCATTACTATAGCAATGCAGAGCAGTTACTGCAGATGCCATCATCCTCTTAAGTACACATACTGTACATTAAGCCACATGTTTATTTTATGGCCTAAGCATTTTAGAGCTTTCCTAGCAATAACTAAAAAAACTAATGGAGTATAAATGAGAAAATTGCCTTTTTCATTTGATAATTTAGGTTTAACAGGATTCTTTTATTACTTTAGCTAACACAAAAATTGCAGATCAGGGCAGATGAGATCAGTTTGAGCTGTATCAGCAAGTGTTTGAAGTAGATTTACTGTGAGCCACGTATTGCAGCTTTCTGAAAATACAGGTAGTTGTATGCAAACAAACTGTCCAAAGAATCAAAACTGGGGCATCCTAAGCCAAGCCCTCTGATTCCTGGGTGGAATGATTTCCCAGTGTGAGATGCTGTGCCATCACCCACTGCCAAGGAGCCAGTGGGGTTGTACCACAGATTTCTGCCCTGGGATTCATTAGTGTTTGCCTCCTGACTGTCCCTGTGCATACCACAAACATGACTGACGAGCCTTTCGTTGCACTTCAGGAATATTTTTTAATTGTTCTTTTGCAAATATTTGCATTTCATAATAGCAATTTCAGGGTGATCCCTATTAATTCACAAGCAGCTGAGTGTGGGACTTCATGCTTCAGAGTTTATTTAGCGTAGATTAGAGGGCATTAATCTTCCCCAAGGCTAATGGGGCAGGAATGTATTGTTTTATTCATCCTTGTGGAGCAGTTTACACAACAGAAAGATGCAGTCTTACTCAGAGGGTTAGAGTATCTCCCACTGACCGTCATCGACAATCCTGTTATTTCAGCCATGTTTTGTACAGTTCTTCCACAAAGAGGTGCAAGGCTTATTCTGTTGACTGTAAACAACCACACAGAATATTTCATCTGTGCATAGCACACTGTTCACACCTCTCAACAAATCCCCTGCTTCTGGGGGCAGTAATCTGCTGCAGGGTCAATTAGTGAAATGCAGGTTTCAGTTGCACCAGGGCAGTCTAGAGGGGTCTGACTATCCATTTGCCAGGAAGATGCCAAAGCCATGGATGAAGCCACAGAGATGGATTTGCCATGCAGGGCAGGTATTTCTTTTCACTGCAGTTAACTTAATCCTTGTGATCTGGTGAAGGATGTTATTCAGGCCAACCCCCAGTCCCTTGCACTGGACATGGGATGCACCCCATGGTCACTGTCAGGCTGAGTTGAGCTTCTGCCTGAAGACCAGGATCACCTGAGAGCTCAAAGTCAGATGAGACCCACCATCCTTCTCTGTTCAATTTTCTGCTGATCTTTAGTAAATTCATTGTGATTGAAGCTGGGGGCTGGTGCCTGACTGTAGGCCACAAATGGCATGTGTTTAATATTGGACATGCTCACATTCTTGACAAACAGAGTGCACAGGTTGTGTTTGTGTGGTTGAATCTTTAAATGACATTTTAGGGGGCAACCTGCAGGAGGGCAATTTAACACCACTGCTCCTCACTGGTCAGTGGCAGAAATCCCTGTTTTCCCACAGGCAGCACACACAGCTGCTGTCCCTGAGCAGGGCAGGGACCTGAAAGATCCCTGCTGATGCAGTCAGTGTGTCCAGATAGGAGGGACAGAAAGGTGGTCATCACCAGAGTTGATATTTCACAGGAGTAAAAGCACAGTTGCTCCCTCCAGCCTTTGTCCTTCCCATGACATGGGCTGGGACTTAGAGGAATGGACAGCACCATTCCCCAAATCCCAGATCCTGAGGTTCAGCCTGAGGCACAGGCTGAACAACAGTGTGGGGTTTGCTGTTGGCTCCAGGTGTTCAGGTGTGAGCTGTAACCATTGCTGTTGGCTGCAGCCCAGATAACTCCCATCCCAGTGGAAATCCTTGGCCAAGAATGAATTTCAGCAGAAAATCACAAATCCAAATCTCAATTCAGTAGCAAAACAAGCCAGATTATTTTTATAAAAGCTACTAAATGTTTAACACATTTCAAAATATTTTTAGAATCTCCACCCATGACTAAACCTTGTCCCTTGTCTCCAGCATGCATGCAGAACCAACCCCTATCCATCCCCAGGGGAATGACAGCTATAGTACCTGTAAGGAGTTCATGCTTATTAGTCAAGTGGAACATTAATAAAACCTGGCCCACTTCATAATTTCCAGAATAGTCATTAATTAAAAAAAACCTGTTTATTGGAACAGAAAACAAGTATTTGATTAGCTTTGTTACAGAACAATAGCTCTCCTCATTTTTATTCTGCATATTTTATTCTTTCTTTAGAAAATTCACTTAAGAAGCATTTGAGATAATTCGCTTTTTAAAACTGTACAGTTTCTATGGTTTTGCTTTTTAATGAGAGTACACTTTGTAGATTTGATTATTATATTTTTCTGTTAATATGACATTGGGCATTACTAAAGCATTCCCCACCACAGTGAAAAGAAAGTGATCCTGTTGGTTTATTGTAGAAGAAAAAAAATAATTAAAACAAAATTGCGGAGCTGTGGCATACTCAATCCAATTAGAGCATGACTCTTTACTACTCTTCATTTACCACATAAGAAAAATAAAGTTACACCAGCAAGATTTCATTTGATGCTGTTCATGCATGCTGTTTGTACTGTATTTGATGGCATAATATTGTTTTGTTTACAACCTTTTCTTTCTTGTCATTCTATTATATTCTTTATATGTATATAGTTTAAAAAAAAAAGATTATACAAAGTATTTTGTTCTACCTCTGTAAAAATCATATTTGTGAATAAAGTCACGTTGTCTGTGCAGTATGGTATTGTGAATACAGCATTAACAGCTGGTGCTTTGCTTTTATTTGGGGGGTGGGAGTGGGGCTGGTGTCTCTGCTGGAGGGGTGAGGTCTGACTATCCAAGGTGGGAACAGGAAGCTCACAGGGAGGGGCACAAATGCCCTGCTAATGGCTTGGATATGCACATTTCATCTGCTCTGAAAAGAGATTTCAGCCAGCTCTGGCTCAGGGTGTGCCTGTAGTACTGCACCTTACAGGATTTTGATTGAGACAGATTCCTGTGTTCAGGCCAAACGTGAAGCAGGCAAAAGAATCATTAAGTTACAGGGACCCTCCTTGTACTGCCAGGAAGTGGAAAAAAATCACCTAGAGCCTGTGTCACAGAGTGTACAAGTTAACAAACATTAAATGGTACCTGCTTTCAGGAAAATTAAAGGCAGGAAAATGTTTTTGGGAAGGAAAGGCTGGTGGGTCAGACCATCACAAAATGGCCAAGGATTTATAGTTTTAAAATAGTAGACATTCATAGGAGTATTTGAACAGGTAATGGAAATTTCTCACTGTTGTATTAAATAAGGTTAAGAGGAATGAAGTATAAGGTTACCACACAAACACAGCATTCAATAAAAGTTATTTTTCCTAGGATACAGGAAGTCATTTTCCCACAAGCACTGTCCATCATATGAAGGTTTGGATCTTCCCATGAAATACCTACTGTTAGCTGCCAGAGCAGTCTTTGGGTTTAGACAGCCCTGGCATGGCAGTTTTCATGGTCCCGTGTTACGTGTTAAAATTTCATTTGTGTTTTGAAGAGGACTTTTTTGTTTCTGTTTATGTTTGCCACTTACCTGGAAATTACTAGAAAAATGTAAACAGAAATGTAAAGTGATCCTGGTCCAGCTTGCTTCCTTCCCATCAGAGGAATCACATTTTACGTTCTTTAACCTTGTTTATGTGGTTGCATGTTTTAATATCTGTGTCTTTCTCAGTGTAAGAAGGTGACTTTCATCTTGGAAGCAACATATATGCACCATTACAGCTATTTTCCTGTTGGTGTAATTTAGGAGGTCTTTCATCTCCAAGACAGCTTTCTGAAAACTCTGGTAACATCAGATGGAGGACAAAAAGATAAATGTGTTTAACTGTATAACTACTGGAGCATTGTGAGTCTTCTAGGTGAACCCAAAGCCATCAGTTGTGCATCATTCATTCATGCAGGCAGTGCTGCTCTGGGCTCACACAGCTGTAAAACAAGTGCTGATAGGATTGGTATTCCTCTTTTGGATGTGGGCAAAGAACTGCACACCCACAGGGAGGGGTAGCAGGTACGCTGGGTTCGTCTTGGCTTACACACAGGAACTTTCAAGCACTGTGTGCTTGAAACAACTGAGTCCTTGGGGAAATTCTTCTTAGGTCCAAAATTAATTTCTCCCCTTGAGAGTGCACCAGTTAACGCCCCACATGCAGGTAAATCAGCAATACAGATAAAAAACTCAATGTGGCTGACCAATCTGGGAATTCAGACTTAGTAAGGTTTGGGCTATTTGGCTGATGTACTGCCCTGCCCCAGATTTTTACAGCAGTAGCTTTGGTCACACTTCTCAAAGATACAGGAATGTGTTGCTCCCATCATTTCCAGCATATAGTACAGGTGGGATTCATCTTAACCAGCCTCTGAGCCCTTTTCATGAACTTCTACAAACCATCAGCTCATTTGTGGTCAATAAAGGAAAACAGAGCATTTTGAGAGTGGGAATTACCTGGTTTGACTTCCACTTCACCATGGGGTGATTCATCCTATTCACACCATATCCTGAAACAGGAAACATCAAAATTTTACTATGTGATAAGTAGAAAAGCATTTTCTTTCTATATTGTAAGCCTATTCCCTCAAAACTGCATTGGATCACTTGTGAGAAAAAGGGAAGTGATTTCTGATTTTATTTTTTCTTGCATTTATAGACATCCTTATCTTATTCCTCCTTAGTTTCTCCTGTTCCACACGGATGACTCATGTCCCCTCTTACAGAAGCTGTCCTGTGCCTTTGATCTCCTTTGCTACCCTTCACCTTAACTTGTCCAATCCTGTTTGTACTACACTGAGGTACACAGGGCCCAGGCTTTGGTCCAGTGTCACTGTGATGTTTTTAGAGATTTTTAAATATTTTCCTCTTCTTTGAATGTCTAATGTTTTGTTGCCCTTTTCCACTCTGACCATTGAGGTTCTGCTCACAGACACTCATTCACAGCAATACCAAACGATTTTCCTCAGGTCATCTTTATATCTTTACTGTTAAAATGTATTTCATGATATTAATTACTTTATCACAGTGATTTCATCTGCCATCTTCACAGTCCTACAGTACCACAGTCTCCATGACACTTCACAGCTACTTTTGTTTTTATAATGGTCGATAATAATGTGTCACTGACACTCTGCCACCTCAGTATCTCCTCTTCCTTTTTCCTATTGTTTAATGTGGGGAATCACCATCACTACAAAAATTGTCCTTTTCTTCACAACATCTTTCTTAACTTTTAGTCCTTCATTAACTCACTAAAAACTTTCCTCTAATGCAATGGCAACTCAGTTTCTGTAAGAACTTTTCATGAGACACCTTTCACCAAATGCTTTTAGGAAAGCCAAATACAAAATAATCCCACACATCATTGAACTCAGTGATTCCTTCAAAGTCTCTTAGGAGGCTTTTGCAACACAACTTTCCCCTGCAAAAGCCTTGTTGCTTCTCCCTCCTCTTTACACCATTGGTAATGCACGATCTAGACACTGGGGTGTGGATGCAGCTTATAGAGTAGGACACAATAAAATGGCTTTGCTGTCCTTTTGGAGTCAGTGGAGAGCTGCTGGAATGACTAAAAATGGAGCTGTGGAGCTCACCAACCCCCCTCAACACAGCACTTGGAGCACACAGCTCAGGGTCATTCCCAGAAACATTTTGAGTGTCTCCAGAGATGCAGACTCCTCTGGGTCCTCTTTGTGAAAAATAAGTCCTGAAGATCTCATTGAAATTTCCCTTGATGCTGATTGATTGCCAACCAGCTCCCCAAAAGGAGATGCCTTGTGCAGACAAATCCCTCTCTAGGTTCCACCACCAAAGTTGTCATTGTAGAGCACACTCAGGCAAGTAGCACACATGGAAGGATTTAAAATAAATTCTTAATCCATGAGCTGAATCCCACCTCTGGGCAGGATTCAGTGCTTGCTGGTGAGTGGTTGATGCCACTGCAGATGCTGTGGGTCCCCTGCCCAGCCTGCAGCACTCCTGCCAAACGGCTGAAACTGAGGTCTTGTGCTTTGTTTGCCAGCCTTGTGCTGGTGGCTTAAATCTCCTGAAGTCCCTCAAATGATGTTGGATGCCTACATTTGGGGATCTATATCCCACATCATGTGTCTTGTAGTTGGATTCTGTATCTTCTACCAAAATTGAAGGTATGGGAGGGAATTTGACAGAACAGCAGCTTCCCAGGTAACCCACCACTCCAAAAGAGGCAGCAGCTTCTGAAAACCCTTGTTTTGCTGTCAGAGCTGGATTCAAGGCAGGGCTGTGACTTCAGCAGCATTACCTGAGTGTGTGCCAAGCCTGGGCATGAGGTGCTGCAATGACCACAGCAGGACACAGCTGGAGAGCAGCCCTTGGGCTGGGTAGCACTAAAAGGCTTTGTGTACCTCACAACCAGAGAGGGATCAGAGGCACTGTTGCTTTCCAGAACAAGGGAGCAAAAAGGGAAAACTGGCCAAAAGCATGAGTTCACATAAAATAAAACCTAGTGTACAGCAGTGTTGTAGTAGCACTTGTTTCTAAATGTGGCATCCATTTCCTTCACGCAGGAAGTTTGCTCCATTTTCCAGCAGGTTTCATTTGTACTGTCCAAGTTAGAAATGTTTGTTCCTGAAGGTGGATATTACAATAGACTGCATCAGCAAGAGCAGCTCTTGAGGTGTTCCTGATGCTACACCTGAGCTGCTGAGCAGAGGCCAAAGTGGACCCAGTGCTTTGCGATCCTGATAAAAGCATTGCCAAAGCTGAATGGAAGCCAGAGTTCTGGTAAGTGGCTGAAGGGGAAAAACAAACTTCCACTTTTTCCAGAAAAACCTTTTGATTCTTTAGACATTTCTTTCCATAAGCAGGAATACACATTGCTTTTTGGAAAGGGAGATTGATTTAACATCTGGTGTGTCTAGCTGGTTGAAGGAGCTGGGTAAGTGACCTGACTCAGTGAGGTGTTCCTTGCAGAACAGGTCTTTAGCATTGACCTTCTCATCTGTTCTACTCTTCATTCTAAGAATTCACAGTATGTTCATTATATTTTATTTAAATATGGTAATATAGAAGCTGGAGTAACAATCTGGGATCTGTCAGGGTTAATCTGAAATTAACTACCTTCCTGCCCATGCCATATATATTCATTGCAAAGACCCTCAAGACAGGCAACCAAGCCAAACTGTGTTCCTAAGCAGTTAGGTAGGATTTGGCTTTCCTTACAGTTATAGCACTAAATGCTGAGCTTTTTGAAGAAATATTTTGATTGTGTTTGCTATGTTAAATTACTTTATTTTTTTTTCTCTGCAGTTCAGAGAATAAAGACTCTATAGCAACATGGTGAGCTAATGAGATGACTTTTGAAATAAAATATTTCTTGATGCACTACTGACTCATAGATGTCCAGGTATTTTGTTCTGGAAGGTTTTTTTATGGCTTTGTTTGCTGAACCAGACCCTTGTTGGATTCTCAGTTGTTCCAACTTCCTGCCCTGCTCAACTTCTACCTCCTTTATCCTCCATGGCCAAGAGGCCAAATGGAGATGGATGTACCTTATAGGCTGGTCTCCCTCTGACTTGAGGATGTGAGGCACAAGAAGAGAATCTTGCAGGAAAGATGTGGGTGCTTGCTGTGCAGGTAAGAGCTTACAGCAGAGGTTCCTGTATCATCACATTCACCAAGGAATGGAATGGATGGACATCTTTGTACTGATCTGCCAGAGCTGTCATCTCATTGCTGAGCATGTTCCAGTCTCTAATAACCTNAAAAAAAAAAAAAAAAGAACACGTAACATATTTTTTGTCAGTGTTGTAGGTATTTATCCTGGAAGATCTTCACAGATCTTCTTTTTCTGCATCTAACTTGCTTTTCTGTAAGTTGCCAACACAATATCTAACGTGCACAGAACCACATAAATGTCCACAAAAGTTCTTTCTTTAGCAGAATGCTGGCTTGAAAAAGCTTTTTCAATTCTCTTTGGTGAATTCCAGACCTGTAAAAGCAGAATTTACATAAATGGAAAATACATCAGCCCAGCCATACGTAACCAATACTAGTCCTCCTCACTAAAGCAGACTCCTGTAGCTATATATACAAGTCTAGCTGTATCTGACCAGTGTGAGTCACTGAGACCATCCCATTTTAAATGTTTCTTCAGAATAGATGGCTCATGCTGCATGAGTTACACTATTTCTAATGTATGTCAATTAATTAACAATTTAATGCTGCCTGAAAATGCCATTATAGCTTTTACTTGTGGCTTCCGTGAAAGCTCATTTAATATTATTAAGTATTTCAAGTCAGGGAAAAGTAATTTAATTACTTGTCTGAGTTTTCCTTTAATGCACAGTGAGATATAGAGGGTTGGGCAAGAAGGAAAGGAAGCATAAGGATAAACTTGATAAACTTCTCCTGCCCATATCCAGGGTCAGGGAATGCACTGGCAGGTTAGACCTTCCAGGAAAAAAGAGGTGGGAGCACAGCAGTGTACCACTAACAGATATTTTTCTAAACCCTCCAATAAGTATTTACTTAGACACACACTTTCCTCTCTTCGTACCATCTGCTCCCCTTCAGTAAGTAATGTAGGTATAGAAGGTGGGATTTGCTTACTCTAATCCAAACAGCTAAAAATTAAGTGGCAGTCCCAGATAATCCTTTCAGCTTTCTTCCAAATCAGCAGAGAGAAAGAAATAGAATTATCTGTGGGCTAAGAGCAGAAAAATACTATCCCCAGTGGAAAAAGGCTGGGCATTAGGCAGGCAGGGCATTACTGAAACAGCCTCCCTTGCAGAAGGAAAGCACCATGAGATGTGGAAAGACTCTCACCTGGCCACGGGTTTTAGGTCTCCCCTGGAAGTTGTCATTCCCCAGCGTGTTCAGGGCTCTGATCAGGGACACTGCACCTCCCATGGGAATGTTGCACTGCCAACAGGAGCTGCCAGATCCAGCTCCCACAGATCCTCCCTGGTGTGCCAGGGGCACTGCAGCACAAAGCTGAGAGTGAGGACTGCCCCTGCATAGGCCAGATTTGTGTGAGGATTATGAATAACTGGCACTTCAAAGTTAGGGGAAAAAAAGACATTTGTTTTTCTTTTTCACTAAAGACTATAAAACAAATACCAGATGGTGTTTCAGCACTTAGGTCTGCCCCTTGTACTGTGACACAGGTTTGCTCTTCAGCCATCTTCACACTTAAATTCACCAGTTACCCACAATGAGGGTGAAGGTGGTAGGCAGCAGCTCTGGGATCCTGAACCAGAGCAGAGAAGCTGCCCTGGCATGGTGGGAAGTGGCTCAGGAATGGATGGGAATGGAAGGCAAACTGTCTTTAGCAAAGTTTGAAGCCATCTGGGGGAATTTGTTGCCATATGTGTTAGCACCTTGACCATGCCAGACATGCAGAATCACCTCCTGGCCCACAGTCCAGCCTTCTTTTCACCATGTTTCAGCCAAAATTTCGCTCTTATTCAACCTTTTGGTGAAGGATAGGGGAGTGTATTCCACTCACTTCGTGCCCAAGTTGGGTCAAGGAAAGAGCTCTTGTGCAGTAACAGAATAAGCAGCTCCTGGTCTGAGAAAGGACAAAGGTGTGAGGTTTTCCATTGCACACTGTGATCTCTCTTGACCTCAAAAGCTCTGAGATCAGACAGCAGCCCTTGAGCAGAACAGGGCTGGAGCTGAACAATGCCCTCGTACAGCACCAAACACAGCAGGAAGGAGAGACCAGCACCAGGAAGCTGAGCAGGGATTTCTTTCCCTGCCTCACCTCAGCATGAGATATGCTGATAATGGCATCATTTTGTGAAGATCTTCTTCCCCTAGAGAGAGGGACATAAATTCATTAGCCAAGCAAGGGGCTCAGAGGTGAATCATGACAGGCCTGGTAATCTGATAAAAAGAAATGTTTCCTTATTAAAATACAAATGGAAAACTTTATTATTGTTATTTTTAAATCCTGTCTGCCCCACTGAAAGGCCAGCAGGTAACAGATAATTTTTGTTGGCTCTGGGAAAAAGTGAGCTGTGGACAGAGAGGACAGGACAGGTTTGCACTTTTCACCTGGCTGGTCTGGAGACTTTATTGCTCATATTCCTTAAGTTCCTTCATGTCTGCCAGGCTGCAATAATCCAGTCTACTTTCCTTTCATATTTGTCTTAACATCAGAAGCTCTGCTGTCTCTGAACATCTTCTAGCACTTGAAGGGCAACTAAATGAGTTTGTAGTGCCTTGCTAACTTTATCTGATTTTTTTTTCCTAAGCTTTGTTTATTTTTGAAAATGCATTCTATTGACCACTTGCAACTAATAGGACTGTGCCTATGACTTTTGACTGCAATTTTGTGTTGGTTTCTCTGCTAACACAGTATTTTCTCTCTATGGACCATACCTTGCAACAGATGTTTATCTGTGCAACTATCTCTGGAGCGATTTTAGAGAGATATATATCTCTCATAGATCTAGACAGAAATAAACAACAGCAGAAAAAAAATAAAATAAAAAAAAGAGAGAATAAATAAGAGCATAGCTATGTGGACAGCCAACAGATGGATAAATGTCCCTCCAGACATTTGTGCAGGATAAAACAGCGTCACAGCCCTCCTACCAGGCACATGTTCACTTACTCATGGTTGGACATCTATAATGTTTGGTGTAGGAGACATCCAACCCTTCATTATCACATTGGCTCTCCTGGGATCTGGGAGCTATTCTGGATCTGCTGGCATCCTCACACCTGGTTGGCAGCAGTGCCTCTCCCACCAGTCCCCTCCAGTGATTCCACCAACACAAGGTGATTCTAACCGGTAGGAAACTGAAAATCTGATAGAAGGGTAAAAGCTGGAAAAGTTGTGGGTTGAGATAAAGACATTTTTAACTGATAAAGGAAAAGCCACACCATGTGCAAAGCAAATGAAAGAATTCATTTACTACTTCCCATGGGCAGGCAGGTGTTCAGCCATTCCCAGGAAAGCAGGGCTGCATCACACATAGCAGTGACTTGGGAAGGAAACAGCATCACTCCAAATGTTCTCCACTCCCTGCTTCTTCCCCTGCTTTACACACTGAGCATGGTGCCATATGGTGTGGGATATCCCTTGGCCCAGCTGGGGTCAGCTGTCCTGGCTGTGTTTCCTTCCAATATCTTGCGCACCTCCAGCCACCTTTTCTGGCAGGATGATATGAGAAGCAGAAAAGGACTTGGCTCTGTGTTTAGCCCTGCTCAGCCATGACAAAAACATCTCTACATTATCAAAGCTGTTTTCAGCACAAATCCAAAACACAGTCTCATAATAAAAACTATGAAGAAAATTAACTCTAGCCCAAGCAAAACCAGCACAGTGATAGACCTTGCATCACCTCCCTTTAATTCATTGCCTGACAGATGCATTTGCTGGGCATTTATATTTATTTCATTCTTTTTCTGAACATTTAAGAGAAGGTTTGGGTCTCACTGCCTTTGGAGCACGTAGGATGAAGAGCTTTGTTATTCCACATCCAATCCTGACACTGCCTAGTCCCACAGAAGGGCTGTTAAGGATTCAATCCCTACACAGCCATTCCACATGAGAGGGCAGGTTTGGGACTCTGGCCCATCAGCTTCTTCCTGGACCTACATTCCACATGCTTCATTCACTAGGGCAGTCCTTTCCATGTTCACTGGGACAGCTTGGGCTTGCACATGCTACTTCCTTTGCAGCCAACACTTGGAAAATCACCCCTGATGGCTTCAGGGAGCAAAGTCCTGCACAGGGAAGGGAGCACTTTTAATGAGGCTGACAGGACACTGCCCTTACACTCTCCTTCACTGGCTGTTCTGTGGGAGGTGCTCACACCAGCTTCTTTATGGGTCTAAATTAGCAGCCTGAAGTCATTTGCTCATCAGCAGTTAAATTCTGGACCCTGTGAAAAAGCAAACTGCTCCCATGGTGGCAGAGGGAGCTGAGCTCTCACCTGCAGTATTTAACCCAAACAGACATCAGGTTTTGTAGGAACACTGCTCCTCTCTCAGAGGGAGGTGAGCCTGGGCATGTCCCTGCCAAACCCCTGACCAGGTCACACTGCTTTGGCTCAGTCCATCCCCAGGGAGCACAGGAGTGAGGCAAGCTACACTGCTGGTTATTAGAGAGGCAGAATGAATAATTTTCACAGATTCTGTTAGGAGCTTTCAGACAAATTGCTGAGACATAGCAAGTGTACGTGATGGAAGACTAAAAGGTGAAACTCTGAAAACATGAAATTATTCTTTCTCTTAGCTCCCCTGGGCCTTATCCAGAAAATGCTTGACTTGGCTTTTCCATACAGCACTATTCAGGAACGATGTTCACAGCGTGTTGTATAGAGCTGGGTCTTTATTTTATCCATCTGCATTTCTCCTCTAATTTATTGACTACTCCAGTTCTGATGATTAGGTCAGGCAGTGTCACATGCTTCAAGTACTGAGGCCAATTAACACTCTTTCTGGGTGACCAGGATTGCTGATCGATTAAGCTGCTCCATCCCACTGAGATTCCTTGCTGTTGCAAAGGCAGGCACGCAGTCACATAAAATACATTGAAATAGAATTAATGAAAAGGCAGGCCTGAATGACAGCTGAAATGTTTTTTTTTTTAATTTCTGGAAGGAACCCAAGGAGGGGTTTATTGGACTCCTCTTCCTAGCAGTTGCAAAGAAATAACAACTGTTATTAAAAGAAAGCTTTCTGGGGAGGGGGAAAGCAGTTCATAAAAATGGATAGAAGCAGCTGAAATAATCACTAAACAAAATAACCCCATTCCTTCCAGAAAATGCTGAAAGTGGAAAATCATAGCAATAATAAAATTGAGGCTTCTTCTAAAAGATACACACATTTAGCATACTGCCATCTATCCAGGAAAGATATATTTTTAAACAATATTCAAAAGCTGTATAGTTTATGTTCCTCAATTTTTTACACACCCAAATGAAAATGAAATTAACTGGGTACAGCAATGTACATGACCTTGAAGCACTGTGCTAACAATATTTTTTTTGGACAAAAAAACATTCCAGCTTGCATGATGTTAAGAGGGGTAAGAGTCTGCTGGATATCTTTGCACTAGGTAATGAGGGTGGGGAAGAAATGGAGAGAGGGTTTTGCTGCTGGAGGTGACTCTGCCCACATGGTACTGTCTCTTTCTGGCAGTGGATCAGACCAGCCTGCTCTACCACCAGAGACACTCCTTGGACATTGATTCAATTTTTCTTACTCCCAGACAGAATAGCTAAAAAAGCAATCCACATCATTGCATAAAAAGCAAACTCTCATCATTTTTTCTGACTGAATACATCAGAAGAGCACTGGGCATTTGCAGAACTAATACTTCAATGCAAGTGAAACTTGAATGAATAGCAGCACTAACTACCAGCCTGCATCAGAATCATTGACTTGTCAAACAGTCTGGATTGGAAAGAGCTTTTAAAAGCCCATCCCCACTGCAATAAGCAGGGATAACTTCAACTAGATCAGGTTGCTCTGAAAGCCTGTACAACCTGACCTTTAATGTTTCCAGGCATGGGACATCTACCACATCTCTGAGCAACCTGTGCCAGTGTTTCTCTACCTTCACCATAAAAAAATTCTTCCTTATATCAAGTCTAAATCTACCTTTGTTTTTTAAAATCATTACCTCTTGTCCTGTCACTGCAGACCCTGATAAACCTCTGTCCTCATCTTTCTTATACACCCCTTTAGGTACTGAAAGGAGCTCTAAAGTCTTCCTGAAGTTTTCTCCAGGTGAACAACCCCAGCTCTCTCAGCCTGTCTGTAGGGTAGGTGCTCCAACCCTCTGATCCTTTTTGTGGCCTCCTCTGGAGTCACTCCAACAGGTCCATCTCTTTCCAAGGCTGGGGACCCCCAAATCAGACACAGCATTCCAGGTGGGATCTCACATGAGCTGAGTAGAGGGGCAGAATCACATTCTGTTACCTGCTGGCCACACTGCTTTTGATGCAGCTCTAGATACAGCTGCCCAGCTGGGCTGCAAGTGCATATTGCTGTCTCATTGCCAGCTTTTCTTCTACCATCACCCCCAAGTCCTTCAGGGCAAAGCAGATCTCAATCCCTTCATCCCCCAAGCCAGACTGATGCTGGGGGTTGCCCTGACCCATGTGCAGCACTTTACACTTTCCCTTGTTCAACATTGCAAAGTTCTCATGGGCCACTTCTCCAGCTTGTCCAGGTCCCTCTGGATGCATCCCTTCCCTCGGGCACATCAAGCACACCACTCAGCTTGGTGCCACCTGTAAAAGTGCTGGGGGTGCATCAGTCTCACTGTCTGTGTCATTGGTGAAGACATCAAATAACACTGGCCCAGTACAGGCCCATGAGGACACCACTTGTCACTGATGTCCACCAGGATCTCAACCACTGACCACTACCCTCTGGATGCAACCATCCAACCAACTCCCTATTCACTGGACAGGCCACACATCACTGGAGAGAGAAATCATTCTCTCTCCAATTGAGAGGGAAGGGTGTTGTGAGGGACTGTGCCAAAGCCTTCATGGAAGTCCGGATGAATGACATCTGCAGCCCTTCCCTTGCCCACTGATGGAGTCTCTCCATCATTGAAGACACCAGATTGGTCAGGCAGGACTTGCCCTTGGCAAAGCCATGCTGGTCATCTCAAATCACCTCCCTGTCCCCCATGTGCCTTAGCACATCTGCTGGGAGGTTCTGTTCTATGATCTTCCCAGGAGCAGGTTGAGAGCTCCCAGGGTCCTCCTTTTACCCTTTTCTAAGATGGGTGCAACTTTTCCCTTTTTCCAGTCACCTGGGACTTCACCTGACTGCCATGACTTTTCAAATATCACAGAGAGTGGCTTGGCAGCTACAACACCCAAATCCTCAGGACTCTGGGATGCATCTCATCAGATTCCATAGACTTCTGTACATTCAGGTTCCACAGGAAGTCACAGCCTAATCTCCTGGTACAGTGGGAGGGAGTTTGCTCCCCCAATCCCTGTCTTATGATCCACTTGGGAGGTTCGGGAAGAGAGGTTGCCACTTAAGACTGAGGCAAAAAAAATTAAAAGTTCCTGTGTGTTGTGAGTTGTCCACACAGAGCAGGGCCAAAGCCATTGTAGAAGGGGAGCAGAATCACTGGATGACAGCAGCTTTTATCTGCTTTTTTAGGTAGCTGGAGCCTCAGGCCTCTCAGAGAAGTACAGCATAGGCACTCTAGCACATTTCATATTAAATGATACTCAACTTTCCATTTTTTTCTTTTGTAAACTGCCAAGAAATACTTCTCTGACACTAATGTGATCTGAGCTGGCCCTGCAGTTTGCAGCTTCTAAAAAAAACCAAAACAAACAATTGGTGAGAGTGCAGGTTGGGAAAGGAAGAGCAAAGCTGGGGTGAAAGGCAGGCAGAGGGTCCAACCTCCAGAGCAGGGCTCTAGGAGGACCAAGGTGGGAGAACAAAACACAAAGGCATTTGGATTTTCCTTTCAGTTGAAAACTGGTATTTACCCAGGGGCAGCCATGATGTCCCAGCTCAGGTTAGTACCCTCTGGACCAGGCACAAACCCACCACAAGCTCTGCTCCAAAGATTAAAGCCTAGCTGCACAAGAGACATGAAAGTTAATGATAGAAGGAGGCAAATTATTACTTTAGTTGAAGGTAATATAGCAAACCTGAAGAGGTTCCTGGGCTGATAGACTGGCTTTGTGTGGCAGAACATCTTTCTGTGGGACAAGGTCCTGTTTCTAGTCTTGACCCTTCATCCTGGAATTTTCATGCATGGCAAATCCTGTCTCAACCTGGCTGAAGATCTGACAGACTCTGCATATGTGGAGTATCCCTTTAGCATCACTAAAGATTTGGATACAGCAGACCCACACAGGACATTGAGAAAATGGGATTGCACTCTCTCCAAGCCTTCTTTTGGGTATGTGCATGATTTCCCCTGGGATCTGTACCTTCTGGCTCCTTGGACTAGATGGTCTCTAATGCCAGTCAATTCATCAGCTTTCTGCAAAAAGAGAGTAATTTTGGAAAGCTGAAACATGGTCTTAATTAACATGCTATTGTGGTTAATCTGTTTTACCAATCCCTTAATGCAGACAATCAATAGTTGCAGACATCAAAGTTGATGAGTTTCCTCACAGGAAAAGAAAAATCTATAAAACATAGATGGTTACACTTCTGAAAGCTGCAAATTAAAAACAATGAGTTTCACTAAACCTTACACCAAGGTGAAAGTTGCTGATATTTGAAATAAGCCTACAGCTGGCTTCTGGGCCAAAATTACTGCACAGTCCTTTGAGCAGCAGGAAGATTGGGACAATTGCCTTCATAACCTTCCTAGATTGAATGGCACCTCAGTACATGACTGGATGGATTTGTTAAAGTAATATTTTTCTTAGTACAGGCCAACCAAATGGCTGTGGTATTGACCTAAATACAACAAATCTTCCAGGCTTGTTGAGAAAGTTTACCAGGCACAGTATTAAATGGTCTTACAGGGCTACAGTGATTGATGAAGGCCAAATGTGAATAATAAGATGCTTAACTGCCAAAAATTTCTATGCCATGGAGTATAACATTGTTTAGTTTCAAAGTATGCAAGAAAGTTGTATCTTTGCAATTATTTGGTATCTTCTTTAATATTCTACAGACTGAAAAAACCTCAGAGATCTAGCTAAATTCCACTGCCCTGGAGGAGTGGAAACCTAGGGGGGTAAGAACTTTGTCCATCTTTGCAGTTGGTTGTTAAGGTCTAGCTAAGATCTCTCAAATTCATCATCTGTATAGGGTTTTCTCCTTTGCCTCTGGCAGATATGGCCACATTTCTTAGTGAAATGTTTTTAAATGTTTTCTCATAGCAGATTTTATGCAGAAAAAGCTTCTCACAGCCTTCACAAAATATGCAGGAATTGAGGTTTATTTTCTGTGTCTAATCACATATCATTTTACACTTAAAATTTATTTAAATTTTTTATTCTTTAGCCCTTCTACAAAAGGATAAAACAATACCCATGGCTCCTCAGAAAATCTGAATATTAGATCATTTACTGTAGGGAGGAGTTGTAGTTCTGGATCTGGGGAGGCAAACAGCCATTGAAAAGCAACTTGTAGTTTCAGTGCCAAAGTTTTCCTGCATTCCTTGTAGCCTCCCTATGCTAAAAGGCATTTCCATTAGCTACTTACAGCTCTAAGAAAGAAGACTTAATCTGGTAGCTTTGTTTATGGATATTCAATTGGACACAAGGATTTTTATGGTGCCTTTCCTTGGACATATGGCAGTGGCATGAATCCCTTTTGAAGTGAAATCACAAGATCAGAGCACATTTACCATAAATATCTGGGCTGTAGCAAGCAGGCATTTTTCTTATGTTAGATACTTCTCACATAGGAATACTGAAATTTTCTAGCATTTGAAGATTTTATATTTTCCTTGGAGAATAAATTTTACAGAGCTGCCTAAAAGGTAACCAAGAACTGAGTACAGAGCACTGGGTAAGTGTAGTAGTCAATCCCTGCTTGGAAGAGCTTTTGCAATTTCAAATACCTTGTTTAAGTCTTTTTTTTTTTTCTTCCAGCTGTTGCTGGCTTTCAGTGAGGAAGCTGAGCAAACAGGTACCTTCTCTGTAAAGGAGCAGCAGTTTTGGGGGTCTCAGAACCTCTGGGCAAATAGCAGAGTTTGTGGTTGGAATTCCTGGTGCTGCCAGGGGGCATTCAAGTAACAAAGCTTTCAGTGCCTGACTGCCCGGGGAGGCACCAGGGTGAGTGAGTTGCAGCACCACAAATCTGGGTATCACAGTGGACCCTTCACTGCACATCTCCTGTTAATCTCAGCTTCTGTGTCAGAAACATTCTCTCCCAGTTTTCTACTAAATCCTGACTGCTCTTGGCCTGAGTTGGTGATTTTTCATCTTTTGGGTAGGACCTTCCCAGTGTGGTCAGTTTTACTGGACTCATAAACACTCTGGTTTTGATGAATCCTCAGCATGGTGTGCCTTCATCCACAATGTTATTTCCTGTGCTCCCACCAAGACTGATGTCATCATGACAGCATCTGAACAGGGAGTCCCAATGGTCTAGCTTGAGGGACTGTGTTGTCACTGGGGGACTTACAGATGTTCAAAGTAAAAGAAAAAAAATTTAAAAAAAATCGTTAAGTACCATTCCTCCTGGTACTAAGCAACCAAATTCCCAAAGGATTTTTGCAAAGCATTCCTCATAATATCCATCTCTTCATCTGATTAAAACCTCTTCTTTGTTTAAAAATAAGCCTCTAATCCTTTCAGTTTTCTAAAAATATTCACACTTTTAGCTGAGATGCTGCTAATTGGTGACAACTTTGTATTCTGAGTCTTACTCATTTCTCATCAAATGTAAGAGTCAGGCTTCACTGATTCTTTATGCTGGTTAAAAGCTTTACACACTGCATGTATCTTCCCTGTTTTATGAAAAACAGAGCTTGTTTGGGTTTTTTCCCTTAATATGCATGAAATTTTGAAGGTCATCTCCTCCTAAGGCTCCTGACCTGCCTTATTATTACAGTTTTCTTATGTTTCTGTTCTCTTTCTCTGGCATCCTCTTTATAGCAACTGAGAGAAGACGCTGTGTATTTTTAAGGTCTGCTGGTGAAACAAAGTCACGTCCATGAATAATTGAGCCCCAATCCAGTGCTATAATCTATGTGGGCAGGATGCAGATCCATTAATTCCATTAGGAGTCCATGTGTAGGACAATCCTGTGAACAAACCCAGGGAAATCAATGATTTCTGGTGAGTTAAATTCATTGACAGGAAGAGGACTTGCATATGGAATGGAAGTGACAGCCCATATAGGATGAGATCCTGGCACCATCCATGTCAGGGGTGGGAGTTTTGAGTCAGTAGTTTAGATTCCACACATGGCTTGCTGTTTTCCTCCCTCCAAGTTTTACAGACATGCAATTATTTGCACAAGTAGGACAGGACTGGCAAATTCAATAAGGCAAGTTTTTGATAAAGGTCTTTGGCTAATTTAGTGCCAGACTTGGGAAAAAAAAATATATAGCCTTAGGTTGTTTAGATTAATGAAGTGCATTTTGGAGGTGTCCTGAACTGGATGCATTAGCAAATAAGCCAAGAAAGCACCAGCAGACAAATCAAGCAAAATGCTTGACTTAGAGACTCCAGCAACTAAAGAGCTCACTGAGGAGCCAGAAGTAAATAAAGCCACAGTAAAATACGGATGCAATGGGCTTCTAATTGCTCTGGGCTGAGCAGATACAGAGCACCCTACATGGAAAGAGACAGAAAATGGGAAATCCCTCTAGAAGGTGCCAGGCTGACGTTGCCTCTGTACAGTAGAGCAAGCCATCTCTTATTATCACTTCCATCTCTCATGCTGTGTTTTGTAGTGTGAGAAAGAATTAGGTTTAGCAAATTAGGTAAGGGAAAGGGAATTTGGAAATGACATCCCCAGTGATTGATGATACTAATAAGTGTTGTGTCAAGGAGATCCCCTTCCCCCATCACACAGGGCACATCCACGCACAGCCTTGCACACTGCCTGAACATAAACATCACTGCATTCACATATATCGAGCTATTTAGAGAGGGGAATAAAAAATGTACACAACAATATTTATGCATGCAAAATCTGTGCAATGCTGCTAAGTATACACACACTATTCATCCAAGTAGAACGCAAAGAGGGACACAATTTATATGCACAGAAATATGTATATTTTAAAAATCCCCCTGCGTACATATCTCCCTTTACAAAAAGATAATGGAACCAAACCATGACAGATGATTGTTAATCTTGCACTGCAGGAAACTCCAGCTCAGTTCCCTGGTTTTGCTTCATTTGAGGCAAAATTCAAACCATTCCCCTAAGGGGAAGGTGTTCTGCAGAGGAAATATTTTTGCTTGAGCGTGTTCATTCAAACAGGGAGAGCTGGCAGAAGGGTTATAGTAGGATGTGGGAGAGGAGTCATATTTCTCTGCATCAAATGTTTCAGAGCAAAATTTGAACTCACCTGTCACACATCAGCTCTTAAACCACCAAGCTGGAGGGGGCTGCCAGGGTGGCAAGACTGGCAGAGGTGAGAATGAATATAGGGCCATATTTGTCCCTAGGCTGCCCACTGGCTAAACCACAGCTCATTTAACCATCTTCCTAGGGTTTCAAAGGTACTGGACAGTGAAGTGGGGAAATTCTGCATTTGGGGATCTTGCAGCTTGAGCTGCAACACTTAGCATATTCTCAGCTATTGGCAGCACCTGTATCTAGGAACTTTGAATAAACACAGGAGTGTCTGGAAGCTTAATAATCTTTTTGTGACTGCAATAGCACCCAGCTGACAGATTTGGGTGCTGAAGGATACCTAAATACCATTTGAAGAGCGGACCTCTGTTGCTATGGTGATGAGAACTGTATAAAAAGCTACACAGAATGGAATAAAATACTGTGTTTAAATAGATCCACGGAGATCTACAAGTTTATTTCTTTTTTAGGTTTCATACTCATGCACACCGCTGTGTGCCTGTCACAGCTACAATTTCCTTCTTCAGTTTGACACATGGGATTAGGTGACATGGAGTGCACTCTATGCTCCCTGTGCAGCTGCCAGCCCAGGCGCTCAAAGACTTGGGAGTACAGCAAAAACTGGAAATGCTACTTTTGCCCAATCAACAGGAACATGTTAATCACACAGGAAATATGTGATGAGTGGTGCTAGATGGTATTTCAAAGATGTAGATATGTGTATGTGTGTGTGTGTGTGTGTGTGTATGTGGCCTTCTTTGTTGAAGACTATATTGGGGGCTATCACCACATGGATATCTGTAAGCCTAAGACTTCAATATTGCTCACTCCAAAACACAGTAACAGTAAAATTAATGCTGACTCCTCTCCCCAAGGTATTTCCTTCTCTCTCCCCAACATTTTAATCCAGAGCACAACCACTGTCAGGAGACAGAAAGGGCCCCACACGCACACTCGCTCCTTGGTCTCTGTGAGAATCGTTTTAGAGCATAGGAAGACTTTGTTCTGCTGTCAGCTGAGAGGCAGCTTTTCACCACTCCAGCAAGCAGAGTTTCCTTCCAGCAGGGTCTTTCTGAAGTATTCCCTAACTCTTCACACCGTGATGAGAAACTCACAGTCAGACCATTCAATGTAATGGAAAACATGCAGCTCTTCAGCTTACAATAGCATATGGATAAAATTCTTTCAAATTTCTGGTGCCCTGGTTTTTAGAGCAAAACTTTTGCTCTCAGTTCTTTGTGTTCTAGTCTTCTGCTCTGACTTAGTCTCACTTGAGAAGTCTGGAACTATATTTCAGCTACAAAATATGCTAAAAATCTTCCAAATCACAGAATCACAGAGATACTGGTTGCAATGGACATCTGGAGATGTCTAGTCTCCATCACTCACAAGGGACCAAGCCTGTGGTTTTTGTACCTGAGATGTGCGAACTTCTTGGAGGTTGAACAACATTTCTGGTGAGCTCTACTACTGCTGTGCATCCTGCTGAAATCTTTCCTTGATGTTCAGACTGAAACCCCAGATTTCATTTTGGGGTCTTAGCCCTTCATATAGTGCCTGGCACTACCAAGAAGGGTTTGGGTCTTCTGTCTCTGTAGCTGCTGATCCAATCCTTTTAGTTACAAGTTTGTCCCTTAGCCTTGTCTCCAGAAAGGCAGGACAGACTCAACTCCCTTGGCCTCTTCTTGTGAGCCATGAGCTCCCAACCTCGTGCCATTTTGGTAGTACTCCATTACACCTTTTGCAGCTTCTTCCTATTCTTCTTCAGCTGGAGCCCAAACCAGACACAGATGGGATTTCATGAGAGCCCAGCACGATGTTCACTGCCAGCTATCAGCCAGACATCAAGCCACAGATTTTTTTTCATTTCTTCATGAAATTAAAGGGCACCTAAAAATCTGCAGGCATCACAGCCTCGAGCACCAGTGTTCCTGAGGCAATTCATGTTGTATTTTCAGCTGTGCCCAGAAGTTTCTCGGTTTGAACAGATCTGAGCAGTTCAACATTCATCTTAGACATGACTCCTGTTGGTACCCACAAATGAGGCATCTGTCCTGCATGCAGGGGAGCCTAAGCCTGTGATCAAGGAGAAAAAGACCAGATGATTCACAGAAAGACAGCAAATAACCAGCAAAGTCTACTGTGACAACTCACTGCCAGTCTCCTGTCAGTGACCCTACAGATCTTCTCTTTTCCAGGATATTGGCTGCCTGTGACATTTTTTCTTCATCCAACATTCAAATTAGAATGATCGGAAGCTGACCCACAGAGTCTAGTTCATCATAAATTTTTTCTTAAGATTGCATAAATAATCACAGGCAGGAAAGTGCCTTTTACATCAACACACAATTGCATGAGCTTTTGTAAGAACATAAGGAAGAGTATGTTGAGTGGTAAAGCCATGCTTGAATTGTCTTATTTGTCTTGTAAGTCTAAAGGCCTGTCATGTGCAAAGTGACAAAACTGTCTGTTTAACCTAGATTAATCTCCATTTTCTAACCTATTAATGTATTTGGATTGCATAGGTAAACAACAATATTTAGCACTGATGTTCTTTGGGATACTCTTTTCTCTGGGTTTTGAGACATTTTGTATATTTTGCACCCTTTTTTGAGGTATTAATGGCAGAATCATGGGCAAATTCAAGGGACTAGGATGAGATTCTTTCTTAAACAAAAGAAATGTGCAAAAGCAAAGGAATAGGCAACCTGCTATGCAAATAAAAACTATGAGGTTAAGTACAAAATAGACATGGAATTGCCTGGAGGAATATGATAAAAAGAGGTACAGATCTGTGAAAACATGACAAGGATAAGGTTATCGGCTTCCTGCATTCAACAAAATACGGAGACTGTGCTGTGAGGTCAGACTGATGGAAAAATCTGACTTTTGTGTGACCTGCCTCATCTTTGGTCTTCAAAGAAAGATGGACAAATGCAGCACAGAGGTTGCTTCATCTCGGGTAGTGAAATTTCTGAATAAATTCTCTCCATTTCATCCGAGTGACGTGTCTCTCCAACAGATGATTGAAGGTCATAGGAAGGAAGATTGGAGACTCTGTTTGGTTATGCAGTTGGGGTAGCAAATAGAGAAAATTAGTCACAAGCTCTAATATTAAACATAGATGTCTTTCCATTTCCCAGAAAGTGGTCTTTATAGGCAGGCTCTGCAGCCACTCAGCCAGCTGGCACAGGAGCCCGAGACACCTTCTGAGCATTCTTTCATGTCACTGTGGCAGAATTCCCTTCTCTCCTGGCACAGCTATGGAGCCTGCTTGTGGCTGGCCAGTCTCTTCAAGCTTCAGATCTGTGTTCAGCATCACAGCTGGGCCCTGCTGCTAGCAGAGCTAATTAGAGTCCTGCAGGTCACTGCCTTCATGAAGATGTTTTTGTTGTTTTGTACCAAGTACCCTATTCCCTGGCTGCTGGCACTTATCCTGCTTTCAGCACTGAGCCCTAAAGCTCTGAGACACCAGTGAAGACAGACTGTCAGTACAATAATTAGGCTGAAACACAGAAGAAAAGCAAGCCATTTTTTCCTGTCACAGCTAGCATCACTTCTTAGGTCTTCTCTCCTACTCCCCACCCAGATTGCTGTGTGGTGTGTGTAATGGTAGCACGCTCCAATTAAAGCATTTGGGTCTAGTTTGTTGCATGTGTGCTAGATAGGGAGCTGGGCTGGAAGGCTTGTGGGGTGGATCTTACAGAGGAATGACACTTGTTCACATCCAAGGGGGAAGGTTTACAGGCAGAGAGGGAAGCTCACAGCTCATTTCTCTGGGGTACAGTCCCTATTCCTACACATCCCTCTGCTGCTGGCAGTGCTGGCTCACCATGCCCCTCCCACTGGCTCAGCTAGGACACTAAACATCCATTTCTGCTTTTCTTCATGTATGTTAATGAGGTTTTTTTTCTCTGTAGTGACACAGACTGGCTGCTACAAGGACCAAAGATCAGAGTAAATGCAAGGGAAGCAGTTAGACCACGGGATCTGTACAGGAGGACATAACATTTTTGCAACTGTGGACTGAAAGCTGAGTTGCCTCATAAAACCTTATTCTAAGTGCCTGGGCTGTGACTGATTGGGGGAAAACAAAAGAAAACCAACTCTGGTCTTAACCTTTTCTTGGGAATATTTAGCCTTAAAAATGTGCATGTACTAAGCAAAGATCAGCCCAAAAGTGAGATGCTGTACCTCTCCCTAAAGTATTTGTGGATTCTCTTAAGGGTGCTACACTCATATGCCATATCTTACGCCAAGAAAATCATAGACGCATCACAGAATCAGAGGATGATCTGGGTTGGGAAGGACTTTAAAGACCATCTAGTTTCAAATCCCTGCTGTGGGCTGGGACACCTTTCACTTGACCTGGTTGCCCAGAGCTTCATCCAACACAGCCTGAAACACTTTCAGGGATGGGAAATGAACACTGACTTTTGCATCCTGAGCACAGATAACATCAGTAAAAGACTAGCAAGGAAAGAATAGCTCTTCATTTTTTGTGCAAACTGTGGAGCCTTCAGATATGCAGTGAATGTCTAAGAGGAAATGCTGTGGCAATGGTAAAACAAGAGACAGTTTCTTATGCAGGTGTATGGCTCAGGTTGATGACAACTATCTGGTTAGGTATGGAATAAATCCCATTCTCAAAGAGGCAAAAGTGAAATACTGTTTTAGTGATCAATTTCAGTGATAGTTGCCAAGTGTTATATCCATGCAACATCTAGAATTAGGCCTTTGTGCTTAATTTCCAGGCAATATAAAAACCTTTTTGAATAATGAAAATATGTGACTATGGATTGCATACTGTGCTGAAGCCTCTGGAGCTTGATTTACTGGGGTGCTGGAGGTGTTGAACTGCTGGTCCATGTGCTAACTTCCAAACCAGCCATCTTCCAGACCTCCTTGGTACCTAAATTATATAGACACCATGGCTCTCCTCCTGTACAGAAATCCCTGTGGCACCTGAATTTCAACTACTACTGTTCCCTATCTCAAGCTCTCAAATCAAACATTTCCCTGCTTGCTGTGCTCATGGGACCTCAGCTATTCCATGCTGCACTAAAAACATACATATTCATTAAGACACAGGGAACAAGAAGCTGTAAAGAGTTGATTCTGAAGCCTTGAGGATCCTTACCTGTACTGGAGGAGAGGTAGGGCTAGCTGCCTTAGTCTGTACATACTGAATTGCAAATGCAAAGGAAAGGGCTTCTATTACATAGAGAATAATTTATGGGATTGACCAAGACAGCCACACCCTATCTCAGTCAGTACCCCACTGGCAGAAAGTTTCCATAAAGATGGGAGATCTGGTTGTGAGTTTCTGTCCCAAAACACACAAAGCAGGGATTTTATCTCAGGGATACTCAAAAGAATTGGGGTTTGCATGTGTAGCCAGGAAGAGTGTTTGGATGTGTTTTGTGAGAAGATGCAGGGATATGGAGGGAAAGGATGGCTTCAGGATCTGCTACTCTGGGAAAGAGAGAAATTTTGTCAGTGAAACAGATGTCAAGCACCTCAGAGTCATCAAATTGCAGGTAAAGGTCTGTGCAAGGCCTGTGCCATGGCACCTGGCAAAACTGACCAGTGGAAACTTTTGTATTTAGGGAATTTAAAATTTCCTGTTTAAATAAATTTCATTAAAGGGAGGAGGAAACAGTTTAAAAATTTACATTTAGACTTAGAGCATAAAATGGCTGTTAGTATCCTGATCTGTCTTTGTAAATCCAGCCCCAAGGCTTTTACTCACTTTTTAAATTTTAAGTTATTATCTTTAACAACTTGATCTTTCTCTACAGAATTTTCTAAAAATAGTAAGGATAATAATATAGGTGGAAAAAACACAAAATCCAAAGACCCTAGGGGGCAGAGCCAACAGCACACAAATGATCACCCTCTCCCCTGACTGCATGGCAGGCAGTTATCAATGCCAGTCTAATTCCCCATCTCCACTTCATGATATCAGCAAAACAAAAGGGGCCAAGCAAATCCCTGGTGTCACTCCAAGGAAGTTGCTCGAGCTACCTCAGGCCTGGGTTTGCCCAGCACATTTAGCAGAGTGATGTATGCTAATGTGCAGGCATCTCCCTGAGTGCATCTGCACCCGGCCTCGGGTCCACACCAAGTATCTGTCCATCACTGCATTTCTCTACTTGTGTTTTGGATTCCTATGAAATATATTCTTGCCTCTTTTGTTTAACCTTTGTCTTCCAGTTTTTGTCTGCCTTGTGAGTTCTGCCTAATTAGGAACCTTTCAAATTCCCTTGTGGCCTCGAGTTTTCTCATGCAGAATTTGGAATTAGTGCATTATTTTGTGGCTAGTTTTCAGGGCCAGGTTCATGCTTTTAAAGTGCTAAAATAACAATTAACAATACTTTGCACTTCCATACCATTTTTTTCCTATGGGGATCTGAAGGCACTTTATAAGCTGCAATTAATTAAGACTGAATATTATGAAGGAAGGAATGTATATGGATACATTTCTTTTCTACTGTAGGAATGCAGCCATTTCTAGGGTAGCTAGTAAAAACTAGTTTAAGAGAGTTACTACAACATATTCAGTACCAGACAGCAGTTTTTAGGCTGTAAAGAATCAATGCAATACCCAGTTGAATGTGCAAAAGATTTATAGAATGAGAATGAAACTACACAAATTAATTTTGACTACAATGCCAAAGTCAGGCCCCCTCTCACCCATGGCCAGATATGCTGCTTCATATCCTGCACAGAAGCAACTAGCCCTGCTAACTGACTCAAACTGGGTCTTAAGGCTCCCACACATGGTGCTGGGACTCAGATTTGTTCCTAAATCCAGAGGAAATAGTGCCACCTACTGAACCAGCACCCCACCAAGGACCAGTGCTCAGAGTGAATTCCTGTAATGAGTGATACCTACACCCAATATGTAAAATCCAGCGTGTTTTCTAAGTGATGTATATACAACACATATACAGATAGACAGGTGGACAGCAGAACAGTCAATATGCCAGAAAAGATGAAAACTTGGGCTTGTGTGATTATACCACTTTTTTATTACAGCAAGGAGAAATACCTGAGTGTGGACTGAAGCACCAGCTGGGAGCTGTAACTAGCAGTCATGTCTTGCCTTTGCTTCCACAGCCTTCAGCATGTTAATGAAGGAAAGAGTGTTTATTATTTTCAACACTACTCTTCCCTACAAGGATAGTATTAATGATGTAAGGAGGTAAACAACTCGCTGAGCCACAAAGCTCTAACAGTTATTAATTTCCCAGGAACTATCCTCACACCAATCTAGGAACTGGAGCATTGAAGAATGGTGTGAATAAATATGAACACAGACACATGCTGGTTTACAAATATCAGACACTGGTCCAGTTTGTCAAAACCTCTCCTTTTCAATAGTTTCATATTTGGATGATGACAGCTAAATCCACACAGGTTTAGCCTCAGTTTTGTCCACACTCTCTGCTGCACTGGCTGGTGCAGGCAGCATGGTTGAGGCTACTGATCCTACCTGCACCTCTGTCAGCTTCCATATGAGCCAGACTTCTGATACCACCAGGGCCACGCTGGGGCAGATCTGCTGGTGGAGTTCAGCATGACTGAATAAAAACTAGGAGAAAGCCATGGCAAAACTCGTGCATGCCTGATGACTGACCATGCATGGTTCCCTCCTGCTTGCTGTATCTTCCTGTGACTCTTGACAGCTCAGCTGTACCCTGGCTTGGCTTGGAAAGAAGAGCTGGTGATTGCTCTCGTCCAGGATACATATCTTGTACAGGATAAATCAGGGCTGGAGATCTGGGAAATAGGAGAACATTTCTTCCTGCATCAGAGGAAAGCTGAGAGCTAGATAATCCCCATCTTAAATGTACTCTAACTGCTGCCACATAGTTCATAACATAACAAATGGCACCATCCAGTACTAGAATCCTGCCTTTATAGAAAGGAGCAGATTTCACCTTTATAGAAAGGTGTTGGAGCAGATTTCAAAGGCATGAAGACAACTAACATTTCCAGTGAGTCCCCTCTTCTTTCCTCACACATCACAAATAAGGGAGACAGGAGCAACCTCTGGAAGTGTTTATCGTTGCTTATGCCTTTACATTGACTGGCAAAGATTTAGGTAGCTGCATCCATGTCTTTTTCCTTCTGCCCATGCCTCTAAAATTTCAACCATATGTGCAAGGTAGACCAGCTGCATTCAGGCCACTTCCATAGATTCATAGAATCATAGAATAGTTTGGATTAGAAGAGACCTTTAAAGTTCATCTAGTCCAACCCCCTTGGAATGAGAAAGGATATCTCCCACTAAATCAGGTTTCTCAGAGCCCCATCAACATCCCTATTTCCAGGGATGGGGCCTCTACCACCTTTCCAGGCAGTAGTGCTCATTACCATTTTGTGATACCTCATCAGGGCTTTTTTGTACAATGTCAGGAAGTCTAGACCTCAGAGAACTCTGCAAAATGCAGGAAAAATCTGCAATTCAGGATCAGCTCTCAGCAGAGCTCAAGAGTGCAAAGTCAGCTCAAGGCTGATCCTTACTACAGGTAAAATTCAATTCTGCAAAAGCAAAAATAATATTTAGATGAAGGCTGCAGGAAAAGCTTGGAGACACCAGTTTGGGAGAAGATTGCTTTTCTAAGTTGTGTCTGAGCTATCTACCTGAAAACTTTGTGAGTAGGAACAGGAGATGCTGGATCAGATGAGAAGGGGAAGGGACAAGCCTGGGAAGGAGAGCTAGACTTGCTTCTTTAGTTGCTGCTGAGGAGGAAGAAACAGATGAGTAATCATTGTCTCCAACAGTATCTGCCAGAATCTGTGCAATAGAGACTGGCCAGACAGGGACTGGGGAACAGGGACTGGGGAGAGCTTTGCCAGGTGCCTTGTCCAAGCAAGGCAGTCTGCCAGCCACTGCTGCCACAGGGAACCACCAACTCTGCCTGTCTGCAAAGGTGATGCTAGAGGAATGAAGACAGAGACATAAACTTCTATCTTGGAGCATATTTTTCCCCCAAAGCTCTGTGTTAGTGCAGGGACTCATCTTGCTGGAGTCTTTTGGAGGAATAGGACCTTGTCAGGAAGCTCTGCTGCACACCATGACAGCTGTCTCTTCTTTCCAACCACTGCTGTCTGAGGCCACTTATCGACCTGTTGGGAAAGGAGTTAAATTTTTCTGAAAGGGAATAGTTTCATTTTCTTATATATGAATCCACATTTGATTGCAAGCTGTTTGTAACGTGGTATTGAGCACAGAGACCCTAAACCTCACCAAAGTCTTTGGGTGTGCCTTCAGTACAGGAACAAACAAAAAATAGTGATTGCATTAGTTATCCATTCATTAAACCTGGGTGTCATTTAAGGATGCTGCTTCTTGCTATCCTTCTGCAGACCACTGTCCTCAAAAATAAAAATAATTTCAAATAACCATTTCAGTTTCAGGTTGCTCAAAGCAAGGCACTTGTAAGGGCAGGCTGTCAACTTTCCTGCACCAATTAATGTATTGATAAAGCTTCTGGAGTAGTGACATTAACAGCATTATCTCACAAAGATACCTGCAGGTAATATCAACACAATTACTATTGAATCCAAAGTGGGGGAACTGGTGAGCCTGCCTTAACAGAATTACCAAGATACATTGAATTATTTCTACCGATATGGAAACGTCTATAAGAACAAAGCACTGAGTGAGATGTATTTGTCTTTGTTGAGCAAAGCTGAAGCACAGATGTTCCCCAGGCCATTCTGGCCCATGCTGGTGATATATTCAGAGCTCTGGATGTTTCAAGTAAATACATCTTTAGCCACACTCACTCTGCTGTTCCTACTGCTTTTGATTAAAGGAAAAGACCCTTAAAGCAAAGGGTTGTCCAGCTACAGAAAGGTGATTTATATCTGTAGCACCACAGCCAGGGGAAGAGGCTCAGCCCCAAGGTGGGATGTCAGAAGAAGGTGCTCTGACCAAGGTATGGACTGGCACAAGGCATTCATCCACTTTCACTCCTGTAGCAAAACCCAGTGGCCAAACCAGTGTTTAACAACCTTTGGACTTACTCCAGCCAGTGCAGAGATGTTAGCTTCAGGGTGAGGAGAGTGGGGAATGTGATCAGACAGGAACAGTCACAGGGCATCTCGGTGAAAACAAAAGGAAAGGGTGCTGGATGAGAGAAAGATGGGATGTGTCTATTTTAGTCTTACATAGCAAATACCTCTACTCTCAAAATCTGAGCACACCTTATAAAAATCTTAATGTGCCCTAGCCATGATCTGTCACTTTTTCACTTAACCCATGTATGGATGCATGCACATATACAAATATATAATTTTAATATATAATAAGTGACCCATAGAAGAAACAAAGGAGCAAACACCACACAGGGTAAACAATCCTACTCAGAGACATTGCTTTCTCTGTTTCACTTGCTTTGGTAGATTGCTACATTGTGCAGAGATATCTTCTGCTTCCTCTTAATTATCCTTAATTCTATTAAACAGACAAACATCAACTGCAAATAATGCATGCTTAATTATGCAGTGTTGGTGGTTGATACTGTATTATCACCAGCTTTTCTTTTAATATTTTGGCAACACACAAATGAAACTGCTACAATATGCTTAAATAGCCTCTATCAGAGTGATGGTCGTGAATCCACTGCATACACAGTAACCTCACCTCTGCCCACAGAAGGCCAGCAGCAATAGTGAAAGGAAGCAGTTCCCATCCCAAATGAGCTTCCAGATGCCCTTGCTCAGTATGGATCTGATGGCAGGAGGCTAGCAAATGGTTGCCAGGGGACCCCAGAGAGAAGCAGGAAGCGCCCCCATGAACACAAAACAATCATTTTCAAAATAAAGCAAAAATTCTCTGGGTTTTGTCATCATTATTATTTGTAATCACTTCTGAGGATGGAGAAGGCTTGTCAGACCAGATGGGACCAGAATACATAATGAAGGACACAGTACATTGCACAGGAACCAGAGGTAACTGAGAGCAATAGGGCCCCAGGACTGTCACTATTGCACTAGGGACAAACAAAACCACAGGGACGTCAGTAAAAGATGCATCTATTTTCACAAGGATATTGCAAAGATGCCATATGACAGACAGCATTTTTAATCGCTAAATAATCATCTGGTACAGACACTCTTTACCTGCCATGATAGACTTGGTCTGGGCCTCCACAAGTCTGGAATATTCTTGGGTTTGGCTCTGTGTGTCGTATTTGTGGCAGAATCTGTAATTAAAACCAAAATAATGTGTTTTCCATGTTGAATATTTCCAGGAACAGATCTAGGTGTAAAGAACTTGGTGAAATGGGATTTCTTTTGCTAGATGCTTTACTTTGCCTTCTTGCCTTTTCCACCTGCATACTACGCAAGCAGAAATGGTACCTTTTCCTGCTCTTACATAACAGCTTAAATACATCCATGAGCCACCCCCCCATTTCAGAGGGCACGAAACATCTGAGGCATGCCCTGTGCCAGCTTCCAGGTAATGAGAAGAGCTGAAACAACTCCTAGTGGGCCCAAATGAGGGTTTGGAAGTATTTAGATAGAGCAGTCCTTTTACAGTGAATTGGTCAAACTGTTTCAAGTAGTACATCCTCATGCTAATTTATAGGAGTCCTGCTCGAAGACACTGCATTTGCTCAGAATGAGACTGTAAAGAGGATTTGGCCCTTGACCCATTATACACCATTCCAAACATAACAAGCCAGGTGCAGCTCTCCTTCCAGACCCCTCCTAAATACTTGAAATAGGTAGGGTGAAATAGGTCTCAAGCCAGTGCTGGTCCTGCTTGAAATGAAAATTTGGACTGGGTAGTGTCCCAAGGCCCTTTTGGTATGAACAGTGCTGGAATGGTGCACTGATGAGGAGGAAACCTGGGCACTGTGAAGCCCCTTCAGAGCTCCTGAAGCATCCTAAACTCATATTGGCAGAGGTGCAAGGAGTAGAGATTCCTTTCTCTGCTGACCAAATCAGTCAAGCACTTGAAACACCTTCAGAGTGCAGAAGCAGCTCCTGCATTCACATGGCTGAGTCACACAGGCCAGAGACAACCTCCTGCCAATGTGGGATTGGCACAAAAGCTGAATAATGAAGAGATGTTTACGCTGCTGCTGCTGCTGCTGCCTTTACTCAGGGACTCGTTTTATTCTTGCAGGCTCTAAGGCAGTCACCATTCATGCACAGGTGCAACCATAATGGGGCCAAATGTGGAAGGCAGGGTGTGACTAAGCCCAAAAATGAGCGACACAAATGCATTATTCATGCAGAAAGCTTACAGTGCTCCACAATTCCTTTCTTCAGAGCAGATCACTCCACTATCAACGTCAGCTACACGATTCTTCATTTCTGACACCTGCCTTTGTTCCTTTTCTACCTCAGAAGCGAGGTGACCTGGGTGTTTGCCTGAAATGGTTGCTCAGGACAAATTTTCCAGCAATGCTGGCTAACAGCCTAGGACATTTAGGGTATAGAAGTGACACAAGTGGTGACAGGGTCCTGCCCTCTTATGCTTCTGCCCCTTTGAGCACAGGAGTCTATGTGATGTCAGGAACTTTGCTAGCGAATTGTACTGGAGGAAAAGAAGAGTATAAAACAGAGATAGGAAGAGGAGACCAGAGAAAGCAAAAAGGGAAGGTGAGGAAGGGAAGAAAGAGAAACATCCAATCAGCATTACAAAACAGATGGAAACTTGGCTATGTTGTTGAAAATAATAGGGGTTTTAACAGTTAAAAGGTTTTAAAAGGTCATTATGCATTTAGCAGCAAAAGAGCAATATGAATTTCTAAGCAGCAACATCTGGAAGATCAAAAGAAATCATACTTCAATCAACATGAAAATCTCTGCTCATTACACACAATCATATTTAGTTATTAATAGACACAGGCTAGACACTGACATTTTACACATTTCATCCTATGATGCGCCAGGGACACTTCTGGCATTTAGTTTATCATTTTCATCAGTGTCATGGAAAGAGTGACCGATATGACCCCAAAAAGTCTCACACTGTCAGTCATCGTAAGTGAATTTATCAACACATACGAAATCGGAATCCACATGAGAGTTTTAACTGTTTGCATACTAAATTACTTCATTCTTCACGCTTCAAAAAAAAAAAATCAGTTTTACATAATAAATAATGATAAGGGCCAGCGGACAATTATATAGGTGGAAACAGTATGCAAAATACTTGGAATTCAAATTTGATGTGTGAATATATCCAGAAGTTGCTTAAGTAATCAGCTCAGCAGCTGTATTAGCCATTGTTAAAGCTTAATACAAAAGCTCTTCAGCTTACATTAAAAGCAGCCCAACTTAAACTGCAGTTGGCACATGTCCTATTAGTATTTTTGTTTTGTTAGACAGCTTCCAACAGATTCAGATGTGCAATTAGGTCAATATTAAAATTAAATTGTCTGTTGTTTTAAATCAGAATACAAAGAGGTCTTTGGGAGGAAGGAGTCAGTCCAAAAATAATGTTGACTCCAACATGAGCACAAAAAACAAAGTGCTGTAAGCCAGCAGCCCCAGCCTAAATCTGTACCTTGTGGTGTGAGAGGGAAGGCTCTTAGCTGAGAATCGTTTGCTAAACTGGCATATTCGATTTCATGACTGATTTTTGTGTGTAATAATTGCATTAAAAAAATAATGAGAGTGGGTTTCTTTCTAGTTTTAGCAATCACTATGGCAAACATGCTGAGATGCTTCAGACAGAAATGTGATTTTACTTCTAATGACAATTATTTTTGGACTGAATTGTAATTTAGTTCGTTAATTAGATCTGTCACTGCATTTTCTAACTCGGTTATTGCATCCTTTGATGATTTTACTGGAATTATACTTCTATTTCTGCCACTTTGCATTCTATGCTTTAATAATTCTTCAGACAAGTATGCTAGGCAGTTGATTACATTTTGTGGCAGCAGTAATGTAAGCCCTCTCCTGTGTTACATTGATTCAAAAATCACCCTGGTCACTGAACCAACGCACTAAGCCAATATTGCTCTAAACGAGTGAACTATTCAGAGGAATTCAGCCAGGGACAGATTGTGGACATACTTTTTTAGTCATTAAATGGATATAAACAGTTACAAGCAATTGTAAATGAAAACAAGATTTAAAAACAAAAAATACCATGAATGTTCTAAAACTCATTTAACAGCAAAATGAGATCTTATCTACTAAATTATTTCAGGGCAAGCTGGCATAGGTTTATCACATATTAATGAACTGACAGATTTTTAAAGATCTTGCCATTTCAACAACTTTAGAAAATTGATTGTTTTTATGCGAGGTCTGGCTTTTTACTCACCCGGAACTGTGGGTGTAGTTAGAAATTTACTTTTGGAATAAAGACAATATGATCAAAATAGTCACGTCCAAAAAAACTCCAGCGCTCCCAAGCTACTGATTCCTCCCAGCCTCCCTGTGTACCCAGACATCTGCCAGTCAGGTGCTGTGTGACGTGGATTACAAGGCAAAATCCTGCTGCTGAAAATACCCACCACTAAACATAGCTGGTAGGGCAGTGAATAGCCCACTGGACTATGCTGGCTGTAATTCCACTGTCTGCCCTGCACAGGAGACAGCTTGGAGCTGCCCTGCAGCCCAAGTACAACGGGGAATGATCACAGTTGCCCTCTTCTCTTTGCTTGCTCAAAGGAGAAACATTTGCTATGCCTCTTTTCCTGGAATTAAACTGCTTCTGTTGCCTCTCTTTCAAAAGAGGGATTACAGAGCCAGAATCCCAGAAATACCTAGTTCTGCCTGACATGTCCTTATGCAGTTCTGTCTCACTCCTAAAAGAATTCATTTGATAGAAGATTTTTATCAAACACATTCAGTGATATTTTTAATGTCAGTTTAAGAGCATTTTTATGCTTATTGTACAGCTGGATTTTTTCAAAGTAGCTGTGCAGGCCCTAGGAAGACATCCTGTGAATCCAGTATGTGGTTGTTTGGCTTTAGGGGTGCTATGAATTTCCTAGCAGTGACCTACCAGACTTTCCAGGACACAGGGACCAGCTACTCACTTACCAATAGTCTTCTTCCCCCATTCCATTTAATTCATTTAATAAGTGGACTCAATTTCCAATCCACTAAGCAACAGCACAGAGTAAAAAATATTTGTAATTCTAACAGTTGATTTGTAATTATTTCTTAACCTCCACGGATTTCTTTTCTGTAAGTGGATGCTTTCTTGAAATGTTGGGCTGCAGAACAGAAACCGACATTGTTTTAAAAGGCTCTATAAACCTGGAAAATGGAGCAATGCTCACAACACCAGGGTGGTGGACAGAAAGGCCTTGCTGGAGTATGAAGGAAACTCTGAATCAACACAGCCCCGTGAAGAGGCTGTCCATTATTCCATAGCCCAGCCCTGAAACTGAGCACTACTTTTCTTTCCTTAAATCCTCTCTCATATGGTAAAAGGGCACCTTCAAATAACTAGACTTAATAATGACAGAGTTGAATTGGAATTGTTAAAATTTCCAAGGATTTTACTAAAAATACTGATAATTCCTTATGAAGGTGCTTTCCAGTCTGAGAAATACAACCCAAGCTGGTGGGAATGAGCTCATGGACTTGGAAGTGGATTTGCAAGAGAGGATGTCTAGGAATTTCTGCATTATCATCTCCACGGGTTTTTGTCATGCTGCCATGGTTTAATTTTGGCAATTTACCTCCTCTACTATAAATACAGTTAAAAAACCTAGGAGGCAGTTCACTCATGGCTTTTCTGAACCAGTTTTTTTTTTAACCTAGTAAGCAAAATATTGATAGTTGAATATGTACAGTATTTTATGAAGAGGCAAGACAGAGAAAGATAAAGCTCATGGGCATGAGGGAGAGGTGGGATATTTGGCCAATTCCTACAAAATTAGACACTTTGAACAAAACACAGCTGTTTGAAGTAGAAAGCTGTAGGAGCACCATATGAGCAGGGCAGGAGGAGGGTGGGTTTGGTCAACAGTAAAAAAAAAAAGAATCACTTATCTTTTAACGAGCACTATTTATAACTATTTAAAACTTTGCAAAATCATGTGCACAACTTTAGGTGGAGGGAGTAGCAAGAGAGCATCTTTGTAGCACAGTAAAGCCACACGTGTTCCTTGGCTGCAGTAGGGTGCTGGCATTTGTCCCCCAACTGCTTTCTTCCTGCATGCTCTGCCCTCAAACACTGGGAGGTCACAGCAAAGAATGGATCCAGTGAGGACTGCACAAGCTCTTTTTCTGGGAGAGAAAAAAGCCCTGAGAAATCCTGGGGCATGACATCCACACTGGATCAGTAATTGCATGGAAGAGGGGAGGAGGGGGAAAAGGAGCAAGAGACTTGTCAGGCAAGCAGAAAAGCAAAGGAGCAAAAGCAGTTTTCTCTCGGCATGAAAAGTGCCCTGTGACATCTGGTCAGGATGCTTGTGGAGCAGTAGGATTCATGCAGGTAAAACAACCTATCCTGATGCAGGCCTGAAGCAAGGCAAGGTGGGCTAGCTGTGGGAGGACTGTCAGAAGGGATGTAGTCACTCTGAAACAGAGATGCCTCTGCACCAGTACCAGTGCAACTCATTCCAAAACAGAGTCATGCTGCTTCCAAAGTGGTTTAATTAAGGCAGAATCAAAATGTCAGCTTAAAATAAAGGAAAAAAGTAAAAGAAAAGAACTTTTGTACAAAGACACAAGGCATCTGATGCCAAAAAAACCCACAAAAATTACAGGGGAGGGGAAAAAAAATCTCAACATTTCCATCTTGCCAAAGACCTTTCTCACTGGAGGGAATTTCAGTTGAATAGTTGCCACTGCCGGCAGCTGGAGTTGCAAACTGAGCAGGGGAGCAGCAGGGTTCTCATTTTCTCGCCTTGCTGACCAAGAGCTCTGACAATCCAGCTCATTATTTTCAAAAGCTCAGCTCAAAGCAGCAGTCCCAGTGCTTGCTGGGCCCACATTAGTCCATTTACAGCATTTGTACCATCCAGTGACTGGGATTCTGGCAAGAACAAAGATAAAAGCCATCTTGGAAAGGAGGTTTGGTGAATGGAAGGGCTAGAAAGCACTTCTGGTTTTGCTATGCAAGAGGAAATTCAATGAGAAATCCAGCACAATGCTGCAGCCAGATGCAGTTTTGGGGGAGCAGTATAAGGGATGGGAAGGAAGAGTTTCATTCTGAATGGAGAAGCCTTGGGTGCCCTTCTTCCACTGAATGTTTGCTGGAGGTTTATGAACCACCACATGCACTTTGGAAGGGGAACTGAAGAAACTGAAACCATGATTGCTGCTTTTTATTTTGGCACAGACTGGCTTGGGCATCTGGGTAGTTCCTCAGCTGCAAAGCAGCACCTGCCTTGCCCTCACGCAAACCACAGGCAGCAGCTCCAGAGATAGTTTTGGAAATGGTACCCCAATGCCAGACTAGACCAAGTCAGTTCACAACAAGGAAAGACTCAGAACACCTGCAACAAAGGTGGTTATTGCTGTTGGATGTTATTTCAGCTTTTCTAATACAAAAACAACAGTTGATAAAACTTAGCAAAATCTTCTCTTAGACATCTCACTATTGTGCAAATTTTATGCCCGAGTTATAAACCCAAGTAATTAACAGCACTCCAATTGAAATTATAGTGAAAACCCACGCTACAATAGTGCCATGGGGAATGCTTTCCCTTTGTCTTGTTACAGTTCTTTTTTCCCAAGTTGGAAATAAATATATAAGTTAAACAAAATAAAAATGCCCACCTAATTGTGCAGATGCATAGTTAATTAATCACTTAATTTAACCCACTTAGTTTCAACAGGAAAGAAATGCAACCTGACAGTCAAGGCAATATTTTTCCATTCATTCTAGTGTTTGAAAACATCTACTTTATTTTAATAGCACCTGAATTCAATGGATTGATGCTAATGCTTTTGCTTAATTTGGTTTTAGAAAGGTTGTATAACATTCAGTAGGTAAAGAACATACCATGGGTAAAAATAGCAGTGTCATTATGTTTCTGGCAAATATTAACAAATGTTATTAAAAACAAATACATATATTTGTGAATAGATTGATTAAAGAGGTACTTAGCTGGGAAAATTTGCTTTGGGATGAAAGTTGATTAAAAAAAAAAATCATGTGCTTACAGCTCCAAAGAACACACTGCTAGAAAACACTGAAGTGTGTGGTTCGTTATATTTGAAATCTGAGATTCCCGTGTTAATGGCTCCCCGGTATTCATTACCATAATGCAGCATTAAACAAGCTATGCTACACTGCCTCCACAACACGCTGCTGTCCATCAGCAGGGAGCGGGCCACTGGGGACCTGATCTGCAGCTCTGTGCAGCCAAAGGCTGATCTGCTTGTTTTCCCTGGCTTTCCTTTCACCTACAGCACGAGGTGGCACCTGCGCCACAACGGAGCGCTCACATTCAGCATTGCTGAGCAGGCTGTGCTGCTCCTGTGCACCTCTCAATTCTCTGTCCATAGATAAAGGCAAAGGCAGCTCCACCTGACTCAGGAGGCAGGCAAGACTGAGATATGGCCTCAGGGTGAAGGATCAGGGCCAGGTTGCAGGATCCATGCCCACCATAGAAGGCTTGGAACTGAATTTACCTATCCTGATATTGCCAGGGATGGCAGCAAGAACACCTTCTCCAAAACCTGTGTAACTACTGACCTCAGCATTCTATATATTACTGCCAGCACACACGTGTATTATGTCATGATGGTTTCCAAAACAGAAGACAATGAGGGATTTGGGGGACTATTAAGAGGGTTAGTAACAAAATCCCACACTGTGTTTTCATGGGAGATTTTTGGGAAAGACTTAAGGAAATCTTTCATGCAAAGCTCGGTGCAAGTATTGATATACTCAAATATAACTGTGTGCTTAAGTCTTGGCCTGGGTGCAAAGCTGTAAAGAAGTAATATCCACAATAATGCTGGCTGCATGCCTCTCCATGAACTATATGGAGCCACTACATCTGAGGGCAAACCCCTGTGGCACAATGCCCTTTTTTATAAATATAAGCTCATGCTTTCAAATACATGCATATATAAACACACATACACATATAGATACTATATATATATGTGCCAGCATCTACCATCTAAAGATCACAAGATGCTTTCAACACAACTTTCATGGCTTAGATTCTCTACTCTGAGCTTTACAGATAATGGATTTTTTCTCTCACTAGTGGCTCTGAAAAAATGACATTGAAATGACTGTCTCATTTCAAACTACTTTGTTACTTATCTGCAAAGAGAAAAAGATTTTAAAATCATTGTATCAGGTAAAACAAAATACTTCATGTACAAAAATATTTTATTTTTCATCTGATGTTAAGAATTTAGAACTTTTTTTGAATAAATTTTCATGTAATTTTTAGCTAAAATGTACTTTCCAAATAAAAAAAATCAAATATACCGCCCTGGCAGTACTACAAAGAAGCATACTTCATATGAAATTAGACAGCAAAATTCACAGTGAGATAACTTTTTTTACAAGTAAATATTTAGTATAATGGAAACTTCTTGGTTCACCAGAAGTTTTGCATTAAATAGTCCATCTAGTTGTGTATTTGGGCCCAGTATATGGGTCCTGGTTTTGAAGTTGTGGACAGACTGGAAGCAGTTTAAGGTATTTCCTTATTTCCCCAGCCTTCTTTATGCAATTCTATATTATGTGCTGTTGGGATAAGAGACATTAGGGAAGGCAATACACATGTTCTTGGTTCTTGAGCTGCATTAGTACCAGGAAATGAAATATTTACTTTGGCAATGAATACATTAGCAATAAAAAGGGAAAGGAGAGTAATTACTTGTCCACAGTGTAGCAAACTCTTTTGCTGAATCTGCTTTTGGTGTGCACCATGGAAAACAAGTCCCTGCACTTTGTTGCCATCCAGATTTGCCTTTGTCCAGAAGCAAAAAATGCAGGAAACCCAGTGGGTGAGTGCATCCTCCGGCCTCTGTCCAAGGCCATGGCAAAGAGGCTGCTACTTGCACACTGCCACACAAGTGCAGACAAGGGGAGGATAAACAGATGTGGCCCAGCTCTCCCTGGGATGCTGTCCCCACATCCAGCTCTTCTCCTCTCATCTTCACTGAGCAGCCAGGGAAAAGGGAAGGGAAGAAAAGGAAGAAGCTCAAAACCAAGACCCACTGCTGTGACTTCAGTAACATACAAAAAGCTGTTTATGCCCTGCCTCACACACAGTGATGTCACATTTGTCAGGCATCCTTCTCCTAGGAAAAAACATGAGACCATGGTTAGTCCTGGCATTCTTGGGGCCTCCAGCTGCCTACAGCCAATGGAGTCTGACAGTCTCATGTCCAGGGAGCTGAGAAGGAAACCAATCTTGAGGAGATGGAGACAGGTGAAGGAAATAAAAGAACACCTAAAAATTGTTATTGCCAAAATCCATAGCAATAGAATTTAATGACTATTCAGCTGAAAAGATAAGTATCAGCATGTGGAAGAAACTCTGAGCAGGAAATAACAAAAAAAGAAAGGCCAGGTTATGCTATCATTTGTTTAATCATGAATATAATAGATGATGGTGAAGGAAAAGGTCTTGCCAGCAATGCAGTTTAGCTGGATCCTTAGTGAGGCACAAGCTTTGGTTTCAGAAATTTCTTTCTTGAAAAATAAATTCATATTGGCTTGAATACAGGCACTGTCACACAGAGTGACAACTGGCTGAGTGGCTGTAAACAAAAGGTAAAGATAAATGACACTGCATCAGGTCGGTGTGTCTGCATGGAAGTGACGGCCAACGAGATACCATGGAGGAGAGGCTGGAGCTGTCAGAGAGCTACCCTGGCTTTATTTAACATCTTTGCTAATTATCTGGAAAAGGAAGGAGAAATGCAACGCATTTACTTCATCTGATTTTCAAGAAAAGAGGCAAGACTCTCACCTGCTCCTGGGAGACTCCTAATACCAAAGCACTGCTCTCCCAGTGTCGGCAGGGAGATGGATTGCTCCGAGGCTGTGCAGGCGATTGTTTGGGAACACGCCCGATGGTGGAGGTGGTGGCAGCAGTACAAAAGAATATGTAGCAATTATCTGCCTGGCGAGGGGGCTGTACAGGAGCAATCCAGCTCTTGACGTAAGCAAAATGCAGTAAAGCAGATAAATAAATCTCTGTGTGTCGACGGGGGTGTTTTCAATAAAACTGCAGGGATTTTTGCTCCAAATTATTTTAAGTGTCTGTGATAATTCCATGGGGAATTTCTTATCTCCTCCTTCCATTGTGAGGGCGTTCATTCACCTTGCAGGGATATGAGTGAAGAGAAAGAGGTGAGACAGCATTCATTACTTGGATGTTGAGGTTTCACATCACAAGGAGGGGGAAGAGTAGCAAGAAGAGTGTTTGAGTGGGCAGCCCAAAGGAGGAGCAGAGGCAGAGAAAGAGAATGGTGAGGATTAGGCAGAGATCTCACAAAGTATGTCAAAGCCACAAGGAAAAGGACTATTTCTGCCTTTTAGATGAAGGCAGGCCTGGCTCTGTTGTGTCCTGCACTCCTTACTGCCAAAACAGAGCAATACTGTTTAAATAAGAGAGGGGAAAACTTCAAGACAGGGAAAATAGAGTAAATGGTAGATGAAAAGAAGACACAAATAACCCTTCATGCTGGAGGAAGGGATAATCCCTCCATAGGACAACAGGCCCAGGGGATAGAGATTGCTTTGCTCTCCTGTGGCTAGAGGAAAGAGGAGGAAAAAAGCAAGCAAGTGCTGATGGATTTCTCCTACATTGCTTCTGAATTTCCTCATTCAGAAGATGGTTCTTAGCAGGCTGTTCAAGAGGCAGATCACCTAACCACTCCCCTGATTTCTTGATCATTTCTGCTGTATTGTGTAGGTGGTGCTATTGTCAGATGCTGAAAAGAAGAAAGAGGCAGAGCAAAGCTAGGAAAACAAAAACAAATTATTTGTAATCTCTTCAAAAATTTGGCAACTAACTCTACAAAGTCTGCACTTACATCCCAGTTTTAGCAAACTAAGTGTACTATTGCCTTTTCTCAATTTTGTCTTATTTTCCTAAAGGTATTTTTAACAGTTTTTTTTTCCTGCACTATAAACCAGGAAATAATATCCCTCTATAGAGGGGAGTTCTGCCATTTCATCATAATGTGCAAAGGGAAGTCTGTCGTTGCTCAAGGTCAATCTACTTGCAAAACCTTGAATGTTGAAGCTGAGAGGCAGGAGATGTTCCCAATAGCCTGAGTCTCATCCTCAGATTGCAAAGAGAGCAACAACTGAACTGAGCTGATGCTGTTTCATGGAAGTCAGTCTGATTGTTCCCACACCTGCCCTGAAAGCTGGAAATGATGGGCTTTCAAGCAATGTCACTCTGTATGTTTGGACCAGACATGTGCATTAATAGGTGCCATTGGAGCACAAATAAATAATAAATATGACCGTAAGTGTGTCCAGTAACTGCTTCACCAAAGAACCTCAAGCATCAGTAACCAACAGCCTTTTAAACAAATCTTTCTACATTGCCATTATAAAGTGAAAGTGGCACTTGACTCTTTAAAAGGTTTTTTCCCTCAGCTCTGAGTGGTATAAATGCAATATGATTTCATATGACTTCAGACAAGTGATACTGTCCAGAGCAGGCTGTTCTGTATCACTGAGATGCCAACATTTGGCTAGCCAAAGTGGAAACACAGCAGGTAACAATCCAGCAGAGGCAGGCTGATGGAACTATTTTATTCTGTTCTGTGCTGTGACCCATGTTACAACAGAAAAATATATTGGATTGCTGGTCTCTCTTTGTGACCCAAAAGAAGTGAAAGTTGTCAAGACACAGTCACAACCCCAGGTCAAGAATTACTGACGTGATGGTCTAATGAAACTTTTTTCTTTCCCTATGGCAATGCTGGGAAACTTCCATCTCTCTTGTCATAAGAGATTCAACAGTCAGAATTCAATCCTATTCCTATTCAAGGGCAGAGATGCCACTGGCATCAATAGGAGCAGCACTGGTATGAAATAGTTGAAATGTCAAGTGTGTATTTGCAGAAACTGATTCTGCTGAAGACTATGCAGATATAATTATGCTGCTCTTTTCCCCATTGCTCTCCTTTTATATTATCTAAGGCAAAGTGCCCACAGAGGACACAGATGCACTCTATTAGATGTAGAGTGAGTATTGTTAAAAATATCCTCTCTAAAACCAACTAGATATTTACTCCTTTGTAACCTCATCAACTGTGACACGATGTAATTACAGATTGTTCAAGAGTCTTGTCTGCCCACTCAGTGCCAGACTGAAAAACAACTGAAGAAAACATAAAAAGCAAAACAGACAACTGAGCATGTGCACTCCACCATGTTCCCAGGAGGCTCAGTAACTGAGTATACACTACACATCTCAGGGAGAAGAGTGCACATCTACAACATTCTTCTCCTCCATGAGGCACTTTTATAACACTAAAATTGCTAGCAGAAGAAAATGGCAACATGTGGGAAAGTAAAGTTTAGACAGAATCAACGTGGATGAGTCACTTAAATTTTTTTTTATTTCTGCTGCACTAGCTTTCAAACAAAGTCTGTGGTATTTTTCTGGGTAATGACTTCCTCTCTCATGCTGTGTTGGTGCACCCAGAGCTGTGCCAGGACTCTGCCTAAAGGCCCCGAGGTCTGTCCCCTTAGCACAAACCTCAGTCCTTGTCCTGTAATAAGCCCCACATGGGCAGAGCATCAGTACATGCAGAGCTCTGCTGAATTTTGGGAGCTCTGAATGGATGAGACAATCTTCCCATGCAGATCAAGGACTGAGAGTAGAACCTAAGAGAGAAAATAATAAACAAGAGGATAAAACCCACTGTGAAATACCGGGTAATTTTTTAAAATGTAATTTAGCAGGTGTTTAGTGATTACCCTGAAAATAAGGCACAAACACTTTCATGACTCATATTTGTGTTTCGGTTGAATTCTCTCTTCCATGCTATAGCTGTAATTTAAAACATTTGCTTCACCCTGAGAGGAAAAATGAAGATGTTTGAAATAAAACACTGCTGCAGAACTTACCCCCATAGGGTACACACAAAAACTACACCACCAGCAAAGGTTGAATTCGGATCATGGCTCTTCCTTGGAGAAGAGCTATATTCACCTTCTTATTTTGAATTCCTCTCTCCTTTTACGCTAAATACTTAGACTTGGTCAGCTATAAATAGCTAATATTACAGTATAAATAGCTAATATTATTACAGTATAAATTTTTAATATTATAGATCAACGTTTTGGTGCTACGGGGACTGCCTTACATTTTTGTCCTAATCTAGTGATGTTCTACAATGGCAGGTCTTTCTTAATGTTTTCATAATGTGAAAGTTAAGTGCTGATTATATGTATCAATAAGTGGAGGGGTAGGGTGACAAACGACTTCTTGACAGCAAATTGGTAGTGAAATTGTAACTGTTCCTTTGAGTTTAACATGACCTGCTAAATTAAGTGGTTGGGGTTTTCTGCGATTTCACCGTGACTCTGCAGAGCACCACACAGGATACTACAGGTTATTCCTGCTTCAGCCAGTGTTCCTTACCATCCATGTGCTTCTTTGTAAAGCACTTTCTATATCCTCAAATGCTATAAAGAGCAACAGCTCCCCTGATAGGAGCTGATCCCACCACTGGAGTTTGTCTGGTTTATGCCAGGTGTGGTCCAAGACATGGCACTGCTTATCAGTATTGCAGAAATGAGTTGAAATCAAGAGAAAATGCCTCTACCAATTCCTTTTGAACCTCTCCTCTTTCTTTCTTAGATAATTTCTTCATCTTTCCTCATCTCTTATTAGAAGACAATGTTGGTTTCTCACCATCCAGCACATAGAGTGAAGAAATCTCTGGCAGGAAGATGTAGGGAAAGCAAGAGTTGGGAAATTATTTTTAGAGGCAGAACGTCAGGTAAGCTATACAATGACTCTATCAGTTTATATAGGTATTCCCTGGTTGAAAAGATACCTAATAAAGGGCTTTCAATCTTGTTGACAAAAGCTTGAACAAGATTGAATGGCTGGAAGTTAGACAAATTCAACCTTGAAACAAGACGTAACTTTCTGGCAGACAGGGTAATTAAACACTAAAAGATTTCCAGCACAGATGAGGGCCTCTGGTCTCACTACTGGCTGCAGGTTGCAAGGCAATACCACACACCTTCCTAACAGATGTGGTTTCAATACAACCTCAGAGCAAGCCTGGGCAACAAGGATCCCCTCTCCCTCCCATGCTCAACTGGCCAGATGGACATGAATGGGCATTTGGAGATTGGGATTTTTTTATTTCTTTGACTGTTTGAAAGTTGGGGTTTGTTTTCAAAATTACAGACTTGCTATAACTTAAAAAAAGGCACCAAAGATCTGACTTCTAACCAGACAGAGACAAGTGTTCCTAGATACTATGCATGTATTTCTGGCTTAAATACGCAGAACCATATTGATTAAGGGTTGGAAAGAACTTATCTGGTCCAACTGGAAAAAAAAAATTAGTTAAAAGATGGGAGAAAGAACTACTTTTACTAATTGTGATCAACTAGGCACATCCCATTTAATAAACTCTCCATCATCACTGAGGCCTCATGCAGACTTGGCACTACAGCTTGTTCTTTCTGTGTTATGCCTGTGGCATGCAACTGCTACCCCTGAAGACTTAAATTCTTTAATCTAACTAAAAGCATCATTTAAACTATGAAAATATTTGTGTATCAACCAAAACTGAATAGACCATATTATAGAGGAGATCAAACTAGAGGAACTTATGGTGCTTTCCTATCTTAGAAGGAATTGCTCTTAAAAAATCAAGGGTCAATGTTGTTTTCCTTATCACTATATGATTTTTGATACCAATGCCAACAAAATTCCTATATATGCACAGGAATATTCAAATGTGCCACCTTTTCCAGTAGCTATGAGTTCAAGACCTGTTTGAAAAGCTCAGACAATGCACAATGCAGCAGCCCTCTGCATTATACAGGGATTGCTGAAGGTAAATTGGAGCTTTTGCTTGCAAATAAGCTGAGTAATGTTTTAACTATTACACTCCAATTATCTATGCTGCTTTTATTCACACAACCTGTTACCATATCAACATCTCTGCAACACAGGCAGTTATTCCCTATGAAACATCCATAATTCTGGTACCATAGTGCTTTCTCCAGAAGGAACCTATCCATCATGGTATCTTTTCTTCCCAGGCCATACATAACAGAAGCTATTTGTAATCTAATAGAATTATGGCATGTGGGATCCACATCCAAAGTGCTGTTATTCCTCTTATCTCACTGTTTTATTTCAGTTTTGGATAAATGGCAACATCTTGACTGATTCTATTTGATCACAGAGCATGGACAAAACAGTGGGACGTGTCACTATGGTAATCATGGCAAATACACAGTGATTTCTGGAGATGTATTAGACATCTCACTGCTGGCTGGCTGCAGCTTTACAACTCAGCTGCCAGCTGTCTTGGAAAGCTGAAGCAGCTACCAAGCTGCTGTTAAAGCAGATTCCATGGCTACACTTGCCGTGATCCTACCAACAGCTGCTGCTCAAAGAGTGGGGAGGCCAGTAACCAGTTGCTTTGGAGTAACTTTTCCTGGCTCATTCAGAAAAAGGCTCTTTCCAGGTTTGTGAACAAGTTTTGTGTGAAGGAGGATTTGTGTGGCAGACAGCAAAGAGTAGCAGGGCTGAGATATTTTGCAGAATCTTTTAGGCTGGAAAAGACCTTTAAGATCATTGAATCCAACCCTTACCCCAGCACTGCCAAGTCCACCACTAAACCAGTCCCTAGCTGCCACATCTACACATCTTTTAAATACCTCTAGAGATGTTGATTCCACCACTTCCCTGGGAAGCCTGTTGCAGTGCTTGACAACCCTTGATGAGAAAACATGTTTCTTAATATCTGGTCAAATCCTCCCCTTGTGCAAGTTGAGGCTGTGCCCTCTTGTCCTGCTGCTTGATCCTTGGGAGGAGAGAGTGACCCCCACCTGGCTACACCCTTCTTTCAGGCAGTTGTAAAGAGTGAAAAGATCTTCCCTGAGCTTCCTTTTATCCAGGATAAATAATCTTGGTTCCCTCAGCTGCTACTCTTATTTGTGCTTCTGACCCTTCACCAGCTTTGTTGCACTTCTCTGGACACTCCAACACATCAATGTCTTTCTTGTAGTGAGGGGCCCAAAACAGAATCCAGGAGTTAGAAGTGCAATCTCACCAGTGCCCAATACAGGGGAACAATCATTACCCTGGTCCTGCTGGCCACATCATTTATGATGCAGGCCAGGATGCTTTGGCTTTCTTGGCCACCTGGGCACACCTGGCTCATGTTCAGCTGCTGTCAACCAGCACCACGAGGTCCTTTCTCACAGGGCCACTTTCCAGCCATTCTTCTCCCCAGGCTGTGGTGCTGCCTGTGATTGTTGCGACCCAAATGCAGGACCCAGCACTTAGCCTTGTTGAACCTCACATCACTGGCCTTGGTCCATCAGTCCAGCCTGTCCAGATCCCTCTGCAGAGCCTTCCTGCCCTCCAGCACATCAACACTCCCACCCAACTTGGTGTCACCTGCAAATTGACTGAGAGCATCCTCAATCCCCTCACCTAGATCACTGATAAAGATATGAAGCAGAATTGACCCCAGTACTGAGCCTTGGGGCACACACTTGTGACCAGTCACCAGCTGGATGTAACTCCATTCCCCACCACTCTCTGGGCCTGGCCATCCAGCCAGTTTTCATCCAGTAAATAGAGCACATGTTCAAGGCACGAGCAGCCAGTTTCTGGAGGAGAATGCTATGGGAAATGGTGTCAAAGTCTTTACTAGAGTCCAGGTAAACATCTACAGCCTTTCCCTCACCCACTTAAGTTACCTTGTCATAGGAGGAGATGAGCTTGTTCAAGCAAGGCCTGCATTTCATAAACCCTTTCTGGCTGGGCCTGATCCCCTAGCTGCTCTGTACAGAGGTCTTTTGAAGCAGATATAAAATGAGTTTCCTAAAGAGCCTGGATCACCACAACACACTGACAGAATATTCATTTTGACCTTGTGATGCCAACATACCTACTTCTAGGACATGGACTTGTTTCAATCTAAGGAAGACCAAACTAAATAGATCAAGCAAATTATGTGCCAAATAACATTTATCTCCAATGCCTGGGCTCACTAGATCTTCTATAGATTTCTCCTCTAAATATCTAACATATGATGAAATAAATGCTGTCACTGCAGAAAGGAAGGTTTGGATCCATAGCAGCTTGCATCATATTGGCTGTTCTTTCTCACAGGACAATTACTCTGCAAACAGAACCAAATCTGAAAGACTGTCTGGCTCTAAAAACTGTAAAGTTTTATGGCACCAGTAGCCTCTGAGTCACTCATCTGTTTCTTCCCAATCTATATTCCCCAACATCCACTATTCAAACAATAAAATGTGAGAACATATTTGCATATTATGACAATTTCTAAATTAGTAGGCCTCATCAGTCTGACTAATGCTCTGGCTGAGATTACATACTTTGTACTGAAGAAGTTTTTCACCTAGTGCTGTATCATAAAGATGCACAATTCATATCCCACAGCATGTTACAAAATACATTGCAGAGTTTTGTACTAGGATTTTTCCTCTGGTCCAAACCACAGCATTCAAGAACTAAACATACATTTTAAGGGATGCCTGAAAATTTGAAGAGATTAAAAAACATCAGCAAGGAAAGAGTTATACCATGCTGTTAACCTGCACAATTCTGAACAATGGTAGCAAAATTCCTTGTATTTTTGGTGCGCATCCATGGCACATCTACATCAAAATGCCTATTATGGCTCTGAATTCACAGAGCCAAGCTGCTTTGCTGTTCATTCCAGGGTGGCTGTCAACAGTCTTCTCATTTTGCAGCACCTTGCTGGGGACATTTTGTCAAGCAGTATCAGCATATACCATGTTCACTCTCCCAAACCAGCTCCTCTGCTTCCTAATCACATGAAAGAGTGCCCCATCCTTCATGAAAGGGCTACCAATAGAGAGGTTCATCCAGTTATTACCCTGCCCACACTTTGGTCCTATTTCCCCAAACGTTCCACCTGTCAACTTAGTGTTGTATCAAGAAGTAAGACTCCCTTAAGTGGTGATAAACAAGGTACGCTCACAGGTATGTGGTAAAAAAACAACGGGTGAAGAAAATCCTTGCTGTCAAGACAAGTGAAAAAAAAAAGAACAGTTGCCCACAATTTTGTTCACTTTCAAGGTCTGGCAGTGAGCCCACAGGTCTCCTAGGAGCAGGATTTTCTCTGAAATCCTGGCCTTTAGCAAACCTGATGGGGAACATTAGACAGAGCAAAGACAGTATGTTTTGAAAAACTCCTAGCAATCCCACAGAGGTGAGCCCAAATGGGATGAATTCATGTCTGGGAAGCCAGAAGGAGGCCCAGGGATAGATTAAAAAGAACTCACCATATCCTTGTTCATACTAATAACAAGAGCTGCCTGTCTTAGGGTTTGCTAACAGACTGTTCCCAGTGCCCTTGACCTGAAACTCACTTTACTTTTGACATTTCCTGAGCAGCTGGCATTAAACAGAGGGTTTCTTTATCTGGGCTGCAATACTTTACTTTATCCTTTGTTGATTCTCATCAACTTCATCACACTATACAATGTTTGTGGATTAATGTAAACTCTATGAAGATTACTGATAGCATAAACTGGTTGAAATTACTTCAGGAAAAAAAATGTTTTAAATTACAGAAGGATCTTTGTGAAGAATATTTTTGTACTAAAGCACTATTTAAAAACTATTGTTAAAAATGAAAAGCTTTTTTTGTTTATACAGTCCTAATAGAAAAGGATCATTAGAAAGTTTGCATTTTTTTAAAGTAAATTGAAAGAAGCCCTTTGTTTCTAAAAGAAAGAAGCTTCCACTGAAACAATAACATTAAAAATTTGGAAGTAAATATAACTTTTTTATTTTCCATGGAAATAGATTTTATTTTTTTTTTTCAATCAGATGCCACAGAAATGAGGAAAAAAAAATACAGTTTACTATTTTTCCTTTGTTTCTCCTAGCTGCTCCTGCTTTCTGAAGATTCCCTCCTGCTCCACCCTGGCCACACACCAACTGCCCGCTCATCATGCACCAAAATCTTCCCTTTCCTCATTCAGCTCTTTCCTTAAGAGCTGCTTCTTTTGTGAAAGCTTCCTGCATCATTTTTCTCCCTGTTGGTGACTCCAGACCTTCTCACACTTGAACTATTGTGCAGTATGTATTGTATCCATTTGAGTCAGGTTGTTAGGTCCATACCCCAAAGGCCTCCAGCCCCTCCTTTGCCCCTCAGCGCACAAACACAGCAAAGGGAATTATAAAATCTTAATCAGGACAACTCAGCAGGGTTCCTCCTGAGGAGCTGCCTACAAAATGTCCTGGGGAAGATGCAAGGCTTGCTGGAGTTGAGGTCTCTCTGCCCTGAAGGTTCAAGCACTATTTTGGTGAAGTTTGGACCGATGCATGACGGCAAAAGCTGTGCTGCAGACATCATTACAACAGCTTTCCACAACCTGACAGCAGATTTACAGAAAGAGCTTGGCTTGCTGCTGGTTGAATTTCTTGTGATTCCTCAACAGAAAGCATGGGACAGATGCTAAGGCCATTTAAAGCACTGGAAATATGGATTTATTTAAATTGCTTATGTGCTTAAGAAGTTATTTGCTGCCTCTCTGCTGACTATTTAAGCGACCCCAAATCTCATGGTATGTGCAGCATGTATTTGTATAGGTGTGGGAATAACATCTTCCAATGCCTTAGACACAAAGTACTGTATATGAAAATGAAGATCAATAAATGAAAAGTGTAAGCCACAATTATTTGGTTCACAAAAACATGACCTACATTTCCTGCAAGTGCAAACCGTTAACATATCTTTTGTTCTAATGTATGTTGCAGGGAACCACTGACACAAAAAAAATTAATACATCCATATGTACAAATTTTAATACTGTGTTTTCAGCTAAAAAAATCTCAGACATTTCTCAACTTTAAGCACCATGGGTTCTATTATTCTGAATTTTTTTTAAATGGAATTTGATGAAAGCTCTTTCAAAAATGGGTGGCATGGACAAAACAGTTTTTCCTTATAATTTTCTTCAATAGAAAACGTTTTAATAATAGAAAATAATAAAACATAAGGATCCTTGCAGATGAAGCTCTTGGAGTCCCAAGAGCTGAGATGGCCAGAGCTCACCATAAGTGTTTTCTTCTCCTATATGCAGTGTTTCACAAACTTTCTTATTTTTTAAGAGCTCAATGGTTTTACAGAACATTTTGTTTAACAGTCCTAGAAACAAGGCATCGTTCTACTCTGAATCACAGGAGGGTCAGATATATTTTGTCTTCATCTCAGAGCTCTTACTCAAGTATGTACTTCTCCCAGAGAAGAACCATGAACCAGTTGGGATCTAAGGAGCAAAAGACATAAAATTTCACAATACAAAATATGTAGAAATTAATCTAATTGCTCAGTAATTTCCTTGCTGAGTAAACTGTTTAATGTGGAATTCTCTGAAAAGCAGGGCTTTGAGGAGGAGCGAGGCTATCTCATCTCTCACATCAGTGATGAACCTTCAGGGTGCAAAGAGACCTCTGCTGAGGTCAATATTTGGACAGCTAAGGGTGCCCACTCTGGGCTGAGTCTGGCCAAAATTACACCATCTGATTCAAAACAAGGATCAGGTTCATTATTTTTCTTAGAGTTAAAATTTTCTCCAGTCACATTTGTCCATGGAGACTTGACACAGTAAGGATTGAAACAATTTGTCACTAGTTGGAAAAAAATACCCCAAGCAAAATTAAACCCTGCATGAGCATAAGAGAGGTGTCTCTTCTGACATCAGTATTCATTAGGTATAGGAAAATATTATCATTTCTGTACCATAACATCCACTGTACTTCTTATTCCAAGAAGATTAAGGGAATTAAATGAATTGTAGCAACCTGTGTATTCAGGTATGAAGCACCAGAGGCTTTGTTCAAGCGGGGAGGGGGGGATTCCAGCTGGGGAGCGATCTGTGGGGAACAAGATCCAGTTTTGCAGGGAAGTGAAGCGGGCATGTTACAGCTGTGGCACTCGCAGGGAACATCTCCACAGCCAAAGGCTTCTGGCACCATTGCCAGAGGCCTGAGCCACCATGGAAGGCCCCGGGTCACATCTGGGCAAAGATATCTTTTAGGAGGCAAGAAAAGCCAGCCTGGCTACTGCGCTCCTCACACACCGAGGGGACAATTTCCTCTCCAACTGTTAGAAAATACCACTTCTGGTGTTTGTATCCTATTTTGTCTCTGAACCAAAGAGGGGCGAAAAAATAATACCCCAGCAGGTCACATAGTTCAGTGAAAAATCCTACAAGCTTTTCCTGAACAAATAACAGATAGTGACCTCTGGCCTTGCCTTTGCATGAGAATTGCCATCGGCTTCGGGAGCCGCTGCTGCGGCGGGGGACGCGCAAACGGCAGATTTTGATTTAAAACTGATTTCCACTCCCCCCCGCCCCCCGATTTTTTTTTTTAACTATTTTTTTTTAAGAACCTAGAAGAAAAGGGGGGTGGGGGAGGTGGGGGGGGAGGCCTGGCAGCTCATCTGCATTACAGATCAGGCCCTCTTTGAGCAAACCAAGCATCCATAATTCATTACATGTTTCCTGCAGGGCCTGGAGACGGCAGAGCCTCCGTAGCAACAGGGCCATGGCAACAGCGCGCGCCGCCCGGCCAACCCGCGCGCGCCTTGCAGACGCCGCCGGGCCAATCAGGAGGCGCGACACAAAGGGAGGGCGGGCGGTGGCGGCGGGGCGGGTTCTGAGGGAATTGCGTGGGGTGGAAGTGTCCGTGCAACCCTGAACTGTGAGTGCTGTGTAAAACTGAGAGAAACTTGAGGGGTTTGAGCGCTAGCAAGCGGATTATTTATCTGCTTTTTTTTGTTTATTTTTAGGATTTTTTAAAAATGTGTTTTAAAGCACCTTCACCTTGAGGATTTCTCGGAAAATGCCGTGTATGCACCTAGCACAAAACCACTGTAAATTTATCTAAATTTATCCCCCCCTCTTTTTTATTTTTAATAACAAAGATTATTAAGTGCAAATCGCTGTGTAATTTGGGAAAACAGGATTTTTTTATTTAGTCTTCGTGAGGCAGAAATGCTCCTCGAGAGCGTGCTGTACTACTCCATAAACGACACATCACTTTCAGGGAATCAGCTGAAAAATCAGATTATTTTTCTCTCCACTGCACCCTCCAGCAATAATCACTGCGTTGTGGCTTTGCCCTTCCAAGCCCATGGCTTATTTTATCACGGGACACAGTCATTGCTCTCGGATGACCTACGGGAGAACGAAGCAAAAATGCAAGTGACAGAATAATGGCAGAAACAACCCAAAAATTTGCTCTAGTAGGAGTTGTACCTGGAAACAAAAAGTGCTGAAATAGTTGAGCCTCACCACACGCAATTCCTTTTCTTGTTGTAGTACTGCTACACACACAAAAATGTGTAATTTCCATTCTTTGAGGAGAAGGAAAGGGATTGAGCTTTGTTTAGATTAAGTATGAGCAGTGAAGGCAGAAAAGCTCGTTGATCACTAAAGGCACACAATGGTAGCTTACTGCAGCCATCATGTTCTGTAAAATAGTGTAATTTTTCTCAGAATGCCATAAGGAAATAGTTGCTTTTGAAGTATTTGTATTTAACATATATTTTAAAATAAATATTTGATGTCCGTGTGGGTACAGAGGTCTGTAAATCCTAGTATAAAACTGTATCTTTTATCTTTGGGGAAAATGAAAAGCAATCATTTATCCAAACCTGAACATTGCTCTTGAAGCTGAGATACTGTGGGTTATCTAAGTAACCCTTCAACCTAAAAGCTGATCCCAAATTCCACTCTAATGCATATGTTGCTCAGATAGTGAGAGCAGAGATCAGAAGATTTGCTATGGATGCTTCAAAGTGCATTTTGGGACCCAGTGCCCCGTATTGAACTTCAAGAGATGATGCATAAATTGAATAAAGCCATGAAGGCTGCCAGGGGAAGATTGAAAAATACATTCCAATCTCTTCTCATATATTTTATAAAATGTTGCAAACAACCTGCCTTTTCAAGGCCACACCTTCTGAGATTCCATAGATGAAAAAATACTGTATCGCTAACTTTTTTGATCTGATAAATGGCTGAGAACTCTTCTTTATCTTTCCTTTCTTTCAACAAATTAGTATGACTAATTACTATGTTTTCTGTTCAGAAGTGGCAGCTTCCCCCTTGTTTGAAGAGAAGCTGTGTTAGGATTTTCACAGCAGTATTTTGCACCAGACAAACCTGAGATCAAAATATTTATTTTACATTAAAAAAAACCCCTAACAACAAATAGTCGGAAAACATAATTAATGACCGTATTTTTTTTCTCTTGTCAAGAACGATCCATTTAGCAATTTCATATTTTGCTTGCAATTAGACACAAATGAAGATTTGAGCATCAGGCCTGTGACTGTTCATTAAAATAATTTAATGAATCCCGTGGTCTGCATAGTTAAAAATCAGAAATTGCTTTCCAAGATGGTGAAGTTGTCCCATACCTTTATCCTTAACTTTGACAGATTCCACGTAGGACTGGAGGCATGCTCACTGTGAAAGGCACAGTGCTCTCTAATGAGCTGTTACAATCACACAACTTAAGCTAATGAATTTCTTATCCTCTTATGTGGATAAAAGTTTCTGTTAGAAGTCAAAAGATCTCCACTTTTTAAGTGGATTTGTATTTGCCTTTGAGGAGGGAGGGAAGGAAAGGATACTGCAGTGAGTGAAATTCATTGTATTCTTCGTAAGCGACAGCACTGGCAATAACAAAACCATCACAATTAATAAAGAATTTTCACGTGCTCCATTGGAAGTATGGAATGCTTCATGGATCCACAGGCACAGGTGGAAATAGGAGCTCGTGCTTGAATGAGTCAAGTGAGTCTGTGCAGGAGAGAGGACCCTGTCCCCGCTCACATCCTTGAATGACTCCGTGTGTGGGGAGGAAGGCTCGGTGCTGGCAGAGAATCCCCCACCTGTGCCACTGCAGCACAGTGTGGAATAATGTCACTTCGTGTGCAAAGGCTAAATCTTCATTTGTAAGGGGATTTTCTGATGCGCTGCTGTACAGCATCAGTCCTGAGCTTCACAGTGATGAGATGCTGTAGAGTAACAATATTGCACACTTAGATGGGGATCTGGAAGCATTTTGTAACCATTTACTGCTCACACCTCGCAGCATCACAGAGATATATTTCACCTAGGCCGTAAAAATTGTTGTTCCATGTTTAAGTGCTATTGCTCCTGTAGAAAGTCTCTGTAATCTCAAGAGCTGGAAGGGGAAATCCTGAATTATTTCAGTGCAGATTCTGGTGTGCAGACTGCAGTCTCAAGGCCAGGAGTGCCTTAAGAGGGGAAGGGAAGGGAAGCCTGACTTCAGTTTCTTCTCTTGTAAATGGTCTCAGAGTGTTTCAAAAGGAGTTTTGAAGCATGGAGGTTCTGGGCATAAGTTAACTCATGCTGCTGAATTGGTTTCTCTACTCAGCAAGTGGTGAATCATTTTCTCTTGTCTTAGGAGTACATAGAGAGTCTGCACATCTCTTTTGAGTTTGCTGTTTAAATAGTGAAGGCTGAAAGTGTAGGATACCTTAACAAGATTAAAGTATTTACTAGTTACATCTTAGGTCCAAATTCTTGGTCCAAAGTAAGCAGTTAAAAAATGCTTATTTCCCTGGGGTCTGCTTTGGAGGCAGCAAAATCTTGCTTATTGAGTTCAGTGGGAACTACAAGCCCCTATCTGAACAAAATTTGACCCAAAGACTTGAAAGAACAGAAGATATCTATGAAAAGGAAGCTCTTGACTCTAAATTCCACTTTTAGCTCCTTAAAGATCTGCCCAAAGACTAATGTAAGGACAGAAGCCCAGTCATGGTCTGACCCAAAGCCCATGAAATTCAGCCAGAACACCTGAGTTATTTCAAAATACTGAGATCAGGCTCTAAAGGAGCCGCCTGCAACAATTCAAACCCCAAACAACAAGCAGGATAGGTGGTTTTATTTATTGTTTCCTGTCTGACAACACAGAACCCAAATTTTCTAGTGTATTTCACATGATCCTTGCTTTCTTACAGTACTTCATGGAAGCTCAGTGTTTTCCCCAAATTTTGGGTTGATGTGTATGGGGAGGTCAGTGGATTTGCTGTGGATTTGCAACTGCAGTGAGAGTGTCACCAAAACCTCCAAGTGGTTTGAAACCTGTACTTCAGCACTCCACTTTTATTTGGATTTTAAAGCTTTGCTCAGCTAATTCTACTGTGTCCCAGCAGCCTGGAAAATCCTCAGAAAAAAACCCCTAGGGACTGCCCTTTTGCTATTGTCTCTTTCCTAAAGGGGCCCAGGTAGTGACTTGTGAGTTCCCTCTACACAAAGCAGAGAGAGGAAAAAAGAACTAATCTCCCCTGCCCCCCGTGTGCAAGAGAAAGCCAGGGCTCAGCAGCGTGTGTGCATCCCAGCGAGAGCGGGGCTGGGGCACAGGATGACCTCCGGCTGCCTACCCGCCACAAAGGGACCATGGCATTGACACAGCCTGACTGCTCTCCTTCGGAGGGGACAGATTGAGAGGAAGTGACCCTTGGTGCCCCCCTTCTGCAGGGGACCTTGTGAAATAAGTGTTGCTCTTCTCTTCCTTCCTTCCTCAGGCAGCTCAAAGAATTTAACGATGAGAAATTGCTCGCTTTTACTTCATCATTCAAAGAGCAAGCAATGATGAGACTTTCCTTGAAAGGGATGAGGAGGAAGTGTAGAGGAGATAGCCTTAACTATTTACTTCTGTCTTGGGAAATCCAAAACTGGTCCACAGGGTTCATGGATGACAGGGCAGCAGGCAGCAGCAGCAGAGCTCTGGGTGAGGCTGTGGGAGTCTGCTGGGGATTGTTTTCTAAGGGGACTCATAAAATTATCCCTGCGGCCCCATTCTCAAGAACCAGGAACATCAGGATGTTCAGAGCTGTTTAACACAACTCCCCGATGGCATCTGGTTAATTCCAAGTGAAACCCAGATCTGGGAGGACAAGAAGGATTCTGGGGACTGTGAAAAGGAAAAGGCTGATTTGGGGGAAAGGAAGCAGAAATGGTTTAGCCCATGTCATAGCTGTGTGATCAGTCTGTGCCCATCCATGCTGAAGTTCATGGTGCCAAACCTTGAACCCAAGGCCAGGCCTGGGTAGGTTTGAGCATCAAGGTCCTGTTAGAGGCAGCTGAGGGTGTTCAGCCTGACGAAAAGGCTCTCTACAACAAGAGAGGTTGTAGCCAGATGGGAGTCGGTTTCTCCACCCAAGTAAAAAGTGGTAGGACAAGAGGAAATGGCCTCAAGTTTTGCCATGGGGGGTTTAGATTGAATTTTAGGAAAAAGTTTCTTCAATGAAAGGGTTATCAAGCATTGGCACAGGCTGCACCAGGGATGTGGTGGAGTCATCATCCCTGTAGGTATTTATAAGACATGTAGATGTGGCACTTAAGGACATTGTTTTGTAGTGGACTTGGCAGTGCTGGGCAAATGGTTGGACTTGATGATGTAAAGGTCTTTTCCAACCTAAACAATTCTATAATAAACATTTCATATGCAGCCCTGGTTAACATCTCCTGGCTGTTGAGGGGCAGTAGGTAAAGCACATGGACTCTCCCCTCTCTCTTCAAAGGAGTTTTAAATGTCTCTCAGATGCACTTGGGATAAGCTGGGGAGGGAGGGAATGACCTTTGGATTCTCCCTCCAGAGGGAACCTGAGAAAATGACCTTTTGGCCCTTAGCTCTGCAGGGGCTCGGGAGAGGTCGGGAGGAATGACTCTTGGTCCAATCTTGCTCACCACAGGGGCTAGGGGAAGGCAAAAGAGAAAGAAATCCAGGAGTATGTGATCACGGGAATTTCTGTCGTCTTCTGAAAAAGAGGCATGTTTACTTCATAGCCCCTGCAAGAAAAATAACCTGCCACTGAGAAACAAGGAAGTCCATTTAAAGCAAGAAAAAGCATCTACTCAGTGACCTAGAAATCAATGCTGAAAGTAAAAGCTGATAAATAAATAAATAAGTAAATAAAATAATCAGAGATGTTGCGCAAAAATCAAGGGGTGCCCTCTGAAGAGGTGTAATCAAGGCTCCGAGTCTTCAGTTATAATGGTTTTGATTAAAGAAAGCTGTGTAGAAGTAATCTATTTTATTTTTAAATGGCCTGATTTTCCCTCGCTACTCTCTTGGAGGCTGAACCTAGAACAATTTGAAGGAAGACACGAAGTGTTCAGTGAAAAAGACAAGAGAAAAGGTATGCATTTAATAAAAAAGAAAACTGACATCTGCTTATGTTGCTTTTGGGTTTGATGGCACACATTAAAATTCACTGAAAATAGCAGTGCTCTGGTGAAATAAAAACATGAAATCCTGGCTGATCAAGCCACACAGTTCTGCACTTTTTCCATAATACCTGCAATATAATTACAAGCACAGTTGTCACCTGGACCTGGGAATGGGGCTTATCATATGCTGTGTACCTGGGGGTTTATTTATTCTTTTTATTCTTCCCAGTATAAAAAAACTTTCAAACTTCCTTCCCACAAACTTTATATTTATTCACAATTTTGAACTCTTCACTTATTTCCATTATAGCTGAAAACTTCTTCAAGTGTGGAAATCTTCTGTTCTTCTGTAGGGTCAAACATATTTTCTTTGCTTGATAAATAAAGACAAATAGTAGAAAAGAACCTCAAAAGAATCCCAGCTTGGGTGGGAGGGGAGGGAAGTTTACATTTTCTTCCTCGAGAAGGTCAGATGTTTATTCAACCCTATCTGAGCCTTTTGAACGGAGCCTGGGCTGTGCTGGAAATCTCCTGAGAGCAGCGTTCCTTAGAGAATGGAAGGGAGGGCTGCCTTCAGAAGGGCTGGCCAGAGTGCTCTGCTGGCTTCAGAGTCTGGCAGTGCTAAAGGTGTACTGAAACACAGGGTGCAGAAACAAAATTTTGAAATGCTGTCAATGCTCAGGTCTTTTCTACTTTTTTTTTTGTTCATTGTTAAAATAAGCTGCATAAACTTTAAAGCCTGGAAAAGCAAAGAGAGTCCAAAACTTCTACCAAGTGTGCAACTTTGGTTTGGTAAGTTACATATTTTAATGGAAATCCAGGTCAAATTTTTGGGAAGATAAAGCAACTGATTGCAGTTGGTTTTCTTTTGACACCTCTTAATGCTTCAGGCTTACAATGGTGTTATTTTCACATTGGAAGTTTGACATATACAAATTAATGTACACAGAAAGAAAAGCATCATTGTGTAACTTGGCCTATAAAAGCTTTAACAGCACATTTGCAGCACAGCAGAGCTGTTTAAAGCTGAAAATCTTAACACTCCTTCATGGGAGGATGGCTGTGAACATGAGCACAGGCAAGATGCTGATGTCCTCTTTGCAAAGGTAGGCAATAGCATTAGACAGTGCCTGCAACCACAGCTTCCTTTGCCAAGACTAGGGGTGGGAAGTACTTCTCTCCTAATACACGAGTCCAAACAGACCTCCAAAATACAGTTTTGGTAGAGGCTTGGAAATTATCTTTGGCCACAATGAATGGGCAAAAGCTTATTGTGTCCTCCAATCTCCAGTCAAAATTACCATTTGATTTCTAAAAGTATGGCAATCTTGTGTGTTCTTTGCAGGAGCAGCATGTGTTCTCTGTTGAGAGGAAATCAAAGTTGTATGATGTTTCCATTTCAGCAGGATGCTTCACAGAACGAATTTAGTCATTCAAAGCAGAGCTACTTTTAAATAATATTAAGATAACAAGGAAGTCATGGAACTCACCCTCTGCAGCCATCTGGGAGCATCCAGCACAGCAACCATATGGCACTTTTTCTGCTGGGAGACCATTTTACATCTTTTTAAAAAACTTTTTAACAGGTACTTATGCATTGGTGTGCTGTCCAGTCTGAGGGACAATTATGGGAAAGCACACCAGAAGTCATTTATAAGGCCTGTAGTACCCTAAGGTTACCCCAGTCATATCTGCATGATGCTGAAACATGCTGTGTAGGCACATCTTTGTGTTGCTCTTCAGGAGAAAATTAACTCCATAATGATGAGGAAAAGCTGTAAAATTTGATTTATCCAGAAATAATGTCCTTTTTTGTCCTCTTGAAGTCAGTTTTTTATGTGGTAGCAAGAGACCTCTTTTGCCAGAAGGAAAAAAACCAGTCAGCTCTAAGAAACACAGTCACTTGAAATAAACTCGAATTCACCACATGGTTTTCTACATCAGTGTGGTGTACAAATGCACTGGACAAATCCCCATGTTTATTAAGGAGGGAGTAGTTGTTTGGAGTGTCACCTACAAGGCTTGGATTTGGCTTCAGCAAATGGTTTTTCTCTTGGTTTGCATCCCAGGCTTATTTCGTTCATATGAACATTTTATAGGTTATGCAGGGAGTCCTGGAGTTCACATTCCATGTAGATGAAATGTAAATGCACTGAATTCTTGCCACTGATGATGAAAAATGTGTTTAGTAAATTATTACTAAGTGAGAAAAGGCAATGTGTGATGGAAATCCATATCTTTGACTCCATTAAAATTCTTTCTGTTAATATTGGAGCAGTGGTTGTAAGTCTGTGTGCATTTGTGTGAACAGGATGAAAAATAATAAAAAGTGCAGAGATACTAATACAACCAACATTCTTGTACAGGGATTGGCTGCCATGCCCCTGGTATGTGTTTTTTGCCAAAATACCACTGAGCAGTGCATGTTTGCTGGGTGGGTATTGTAACACACCCTAACACAAAACAGGGAGGGGATATTCAGTGACACATTCTGATTAATTGGTTTACAGGAGCCTCCTCATACTCATTACAGCTATTCAGCCATATCACTTTTGAAATCTGAAGGCACAATTTTATCTGAGAGTCCATATGGCTTATTAGGAAGCTGTGCATATAGAAAACTACCACTATCCTGAACCAAGATAATATTTATCTAATAGACCATTACAACTCGGAGAGAGTCAATATGGTCTCTCATTTGAGCGTGCATTTTGATATGCATTCTACCTATCCAAACACAAGTCATTTACATTGCAAGCTATCTGTCTGGTAAATCCATGTTTACGTAATTCTTAAAACGGTGGGCCTTTTTTACAAGAGAGATTATGAAGATGACTTGAATGTATTGTAGTCCATGGACTAATTTGGAAATTACTGGGTATTTGCCTGATAGATTGTAATGGACTCTGATGGAGCTGTTGGCTTTTATCAGCTAAACCCGTATTTTGGTATGTAAGCAAATTTGAAAAAGTAAAATATTTGCAGAATGATCAACCAGGCTGCTCTGTTTGACTTGCAGCATCCTGCCTGCTTTGAGCCACCAGGTTGATGGAAGGAGGGACTGTCTGCTGCCAGGGCACAGACCTGGCAGAAATGAGCCATTATTGTAAATTGTCTCGTGTCCCTTCAACTCTGAGCAGCCTGAGAGTGTGGAGAGCAGAGTGCTGTGGGCTAATGGCCTAGGAGAAAGTGAAGAAGTAACCCTGCTCACTTAATCCCATACAGCTCTGCAGAGAATATCCTATGGTGAAGCCATATTTGCCATGGGAGTCCTGAGCAGATCCCTGGCTGTATGTTTAGAAAGCCTTTAACAGGTTAGTTAAATAGCCTTAATCATCCTCACACTCTCTATTTTCTGTTCTGTTTTTCTTCATTTGGAAAAGAAAGGAGAATAAGGAGAAAAACTGAAAGAAGGCAGGGAGTACTGGAATATGGAAAAAGAAAAATAGCAGCTAGATATTGCTTAGGTTTTATTTCAGTTTGGATAGTGTTCAAAGTGAAGGATCAGAAAATTTTCAAAGAACACGGGGTTTTGTGAAAAATACACTCAAAGAGATTTTTTCTTTCAAGGCAGCATTTTTGGCAAACGCCAGCCAAGAAAATTAAGTCTTCCTGAGGAAGGATTGTCCAAAATCACAGTGGCCCCTCAGCATAAGCTCTGAGAGGCCACAATAAGAGGGATGAAGGTGTCTCTCCTCTTCACTGAATGTAGAGGGACCCCACGTGGCTGGTGTAGACTATGTGCCTGCTTCCTAAATTACTCCAGTTAAGGGAGTTGCAACCTAGTCAAATTCTGCTTTTTCACCTCATCATCTCGTTGAAGAAAAAAAGGAAAGCACTCAGGCAGCACCAGGCTTTCCCACAATTTTCCATAAGTTACCACAGCAGATTTCCCCATATACCAATGTACAGAATCCTTTTGATTAAATTGATTTCAGTCATGTTTATACCATCTCCAAATCATTTGATGGCATTTCCAGAAGAGGCAGGAGGTGCTGACACCGGCTGGAGTAGAGAGGGAGTTATTCTGTGTTGGAACCACACAGAGAATAAATGATGCTGTGTGCTACAGTTTTGGTAGGTCTTCATGCAACTGTGCAGAGAGTTGCAGTTATTATCATTATGACACATTTACAAAGTCTAAACTAAAATAATGTAAAATGAAATGCAAATTTTTATCAGATCTTATTTTTTTGGAGGAGCATCAGTAAAATAGCAGTTGACATGGTGCCAATAAGATAGTGTAATGAAAAGTAGTATTTAATTTTCTTGAAAATTAATTTAGATTTGATTATCGAGGGTCTGTTGTCAGCTGTTAAGCTGCTAGAACAGGCTTCAAAACCTACTAGATTGACTACATAACCCAAACCTTTCCTATTAGCTAAACAAATAAATATAATCCATATTCCTTGATAGCTATTAAAGAAAAAAGTTGCTGTGTGGCAGAAATGAAGGTGTCATGAAGAAATGAAGATTCTGAGCATAAAGCTTGCATGAATCACTGCACAGGTTTTTCTTAATTTTAAGAAGAGGATTTAAAGGAAATATACTGAAAAGAAATGTGCTGATTTCCACCCTGCCGAGTCTTGCCCATCTTACAAAGTGAATGAGGGGAGATGAGCCTTTCCACAGTATCCCTCACTTCTGCTGATGCAGTACAAAGCTATCTAGGAAGCTCCAGGCTGGTTCCTGTGTATTCTGCATGGTAAGTAAGAACACTACATTTAATTTCCATTGAAACAGAAACACAGATTCAACAGTGCATCTTCCTGAGGCTTCCTCCTTACTTTTGTATTTTGTCTGTCACCTCCAGTCTCAGTTCTTGCTCTTCCTCACTTCCTACTGCCATCAAACCCCAGTGATCAGAATATCAGTGCCTAATGTTCTCAACAATATTTCTGTCTCAAGCCCATCTCTGACCCTCTCTTGCTCTGGCCTTCAGCCATATGTGTATCTTTTAACTAAACTGATGCTAGCTTCTAACCATAGAATGATTCTAAGCGCAGCCATCACATCATCCCTCTTTCAAGGAGAAAGGATTTGAGACAAACAGTTACTAAGTTCAGGAAAACAGCATTTGCCATCAGTGAGGATGGCCCATATTTGAAGCATATATTTTAAGTGCTTTTCAGAATCAGAGTTCCAGTCAGTCACCTATGTGCCTCAGTTTCCCCAAGGGAGTTGCTATTTACTCACATTACTGATGTATGGTGAGCTCCCACTGACTGTGTGCTTGGGAAAATGCCATTCACTTTTCCAAAGGTCTGAATTGCCTCTCTTTAATTTTAAGTGGTTTTGTTCATAACCCCCAATGTTCTTTCCCTGTAGATTGTGTCCATGTGTGATTTCTTTATGGGTAAAATTAAAATGCATCAGGAAGGTTTCTGAATAACAAAATGCAGCACTCCAGCCACCTGGAGTTTTACTCTATTTGTATGCCCACTCCTGCTTCAGTGACTCTTTCAGAGGTTCCCACTCACAGCTGCAGCGGGCACATCTAAAGGTGACGGATTGAGAATATATGTTCAAGTACATGTGTAAGTGTATATATAGATTTCCATTCCTCCTTTGTTTCTTCCTCCTGTTCAGTGATGTTAAAATCGCACACTTGCAATTTAAACCCCACAATATATTGTTGTTTTGTAAAACAGTAAAAATACTGCTCACCTTCATCCCTTCCCTTTCACAGAATTTCACAAATATCATTTCCTTCACTCCTGGTTGACAACGGACTCTCATAAAGCTAGTGAGCCTCTTCTTTGACCATATCCTTGTCATCCCAGCAGAAGTATTTCCTGTACCACACCATTCCCATGTAGGTCTAAGCTGACAGTTGACTAGGAAGGCTTCAGATCCAAATCAGACTTCCTGACACAACTGATATGTTCCTCACAAGACTCTGTGGAGTGTCATGGCTTGTCCTGCATTATATTTACCTGAAAAATTCAGAATCTGGTCAATACTGTAAAGCTCTCAAAGCTGAAGGCACTCATACTGGCAAGGGGGGGCAACCATGATTCTGGGCTTACGTTTTTACATCTGTTTGCTTCAACCACCCTGGTGCTGCTTTTGTGTTCACTTTCTTTGAATATTCATGTGATTGAATTCTGTGTCCATTAACATTCACAGAAAGTGAACCTCAGAGCTGCACATGTATTTGCAGAAGCAGCGGTTTACATTTGCACACTTAGGTATTCATAGCTAAAAGCACTCACTCGAGGAACAAAATCACTACATTTAGGCAGCCAGTCCCATGCAAAACTGTTTATTACCCACAAAGAACTGATTTTTGATCCTGCTATAGAATTTTTTTTTGCTTGCTTTTAGAAAAAATTGTGTATGTAAATCACTACTTTCCATACATTTGTGCAAGTAGAAGAAAAGCTTAGACAGATTATGTATTAGGAAGTATTTGTTTAGAATTTGGATACTCCTGCCACAAAAGCATGACCTCTAGTAGATCTTGGTGATATAGAAACTATGACACACAGCTGAGCAGATACAGGCTTTTCAGCAGAGATGTTACACATCCACCTGACACAGTTAATTAAAATGTCACTTCTATAGGAGTAAAGGGAGATGAATGTGAGCCAAACAGCTGAGCAGAGAATTTTGTTTTGCCTTTGAGCAATTCACTGTAATTTTGTTTAAACACGGGGGGGGGGGGGGGTTTCCATTGTATTGATTGATAAAAAGCTACAAAATTTACCCTAAAAAAGCCACTGGCATATTCAAACCGTTTTCTTAACAACTTCGACTTATTGGTCCCAAACTTTCCAGCCTGTTCTGCACAGTGGCCTGACACACTCTCATCCCTGCCAAGACCCCTTGTGATTTCAGTGGGAGTTATAACAATCTTGCCAGGAGGGTGTCTAGCATCAAAGGCTTCACTAAGTGACAACATGGGGTTAGGCCATGCTCCATCAGGCTATGTGAAGTAGCTTGTGGTTTGTTGAAAACATACCCTAAATGCAAACACTGAGTTGGCACAAATGTCTGGAGCACTTGATGGTCTGTGTTGATGGCACAAAGCTGGGAGGTGTTCCCAGCAGAGAAGAGCTGATACGTGGTACAAGGAGGGATTGCATGGTGCTTCAGACTGAAATAATAGAAACAGGGTAAAATTCATTCATGGTGCAAAATATTAAGTGATACATTTGGAACTAACACTGAAAAAATAGTGCCCATAAGACGGGAGCTCATCATTGGAAATGATTGAAAGGTCATGAGCTGATTGTGTGGCAGCTGTGAGCCACCAGCCCCAGGGCAGTTGTGAGAAGGCTGCCTTCAGCTGTATCAGGAGTGAAATTCCTAGGAGAGCTAAGGATGTATCAAGGTAAGAGTCATGATCTTTTGGGCTGGTCTAATGGCTCACTCCTGCCCTAAAAACAGACATGAGTCTTGTGCCCTTTTCCTGTACTCAGACACTGCTCCCACTATCTTCTGTGCACCATCTCTATTTTCATCAGTCTCTTCTCATGGTCTTCTGCTGTCAGTCAGTCCAATCTCCTGCAATTTTTGGTAGCCAAGGAACAAAAAAAAAATGTTTTTTTTTTCTGAGTGAATGATCTGCATCCACTTGCAGAGGGATTCAGAGAGCCACACACCTACCACGTGGTTAATAACAAGAGTATAGGGCAGAGAGCAGAGATGGGGGAAAGGGAAAGGAGTAGGCACTGATTCTACTGAGGGGTGGCTGTTAGATCAGTTTATCCCATTTTGGGAAAACTGCTGCCACAGTGGCTTTGAATAAAGCTTTGTCTGAGAGGAGCTCATCTGAAGCATTGCACACATGTGATGGTCACACCAGGATGGGTCTTTTGGTGGTGTCTTTGCAGAGCAGCCAGAGAAAAGAGATTCAGGAGCAGAGATGCTCCTGGGACAGTCCTGGGGGTCGGGACTTGCTTACCAGCTGGAAAATGTATTGTGCCAGGTGGCAGCCTCTGTGAGAGGCTCACTCCCAGATCTCCAGTTTGTGATAGCAACTTGTCAACAAAAAGCAGACTCCAGAGTCTGCCATGCCAGCACACACGTGCTGCAAACACCATCATATGGTCCTTTTTGCAAGCCTATTAGGTTTTTTTTGCTCTCAGCTGAAAACCTGGTCCAGAACCTGCCTCCTCTACTCAGTAGAAATGTAGTATTTAAGTATTTAAAAGTGTATTTAAGACCAGGGTGTGCAGGGGCTCAAGTAAACTCAATGGCAATACAAGAGAAGGCAATTAGTAGGATATATGGCCAGGCTTTTAATTACTGCATTGAAAGCAACTGATCACAAGGATACAAATACAAAAGACAAATCTGCTCAGGGATAGCATCGAGCCTCCAGCTCCTAGACACCCCAAGAGCCTTTTCAGCTACCAGACCTGGGAATCAAGAGCTCCTGGAGACACACTACCCTCCAAATTTCTCCCCCAATTCCATGTATGCTTGTATTCCTAGTGTTGTACCACCTTCAGGAGCAGATTACATGTTTTTATCCAATAATCCTTTCCGGGGCATTCCTTCAGCATCAGGTACTTTCACCATACAGCAACTTATCCCTCTTTGTCACAGAGGCTTTGACATGTGTTGCACAAACGATGGCTGTCTCATCCAAATCTGGAGTGGTGAGAGGGATCCTTGCATCCTTTCCCATGCCATCATTTTGCAGGAGCTGTGCCATGCAGTGCTCTCTCCCCCTGCAGATATTCCTTCACTGCTGTGCCCAAGACTGCAGGTCCCAGCATCCTGTTAAGTGGTGTCTGAAAGGATCCAGCACAGTGATGAGGAGTGCCAGGGAATGCATCCAACCAGTGCAGGAGCATGAGGAGGCTGGGAAAAGCATGAAGGATGAGGTGTTTTCTGCCTTTCAGAAAGAGAACTGGGAAATAGGTCTGGGAAATAGAGCAGGAGGTGTGAGAACCAGATGATTTATGCGTATGTACACATGAGAAAATGAGAAGCAAAGTTTCAAACTGGCAATTCATTTGGGTTTTTTATTGATTATAAATTGAATCTCCAAGCTATAATTAATAACCTGAGCCTGAACCATACCTGTTATAGAGAGTTGCTAGCACATCTCTATAAAATGTCTAGCAAGGCAGTAGCTAAACATAAATTCTGTGAAGCTTATGACTCTCAGCATGTTACCAACTTCCTATAAAGGCAGTCTGTTGTTATAAAACATGGCAGCAGGCATGGCCATTAAATGCTGCTTGAAAACATCTCTTCTAGCAATTGTTTTCAGTGTTGCTACACTTTTTCTGTAATCTTTGTATGGTTTCTGTGACCCTTTTTCACCTCTTTCCTCTTTGTTCTTGAATAAAATAAATGCATTAGTCATAAGTGAAAGTATGTTCAAAGACCACTAATGTTATTTCAGTGTCTCTGTTTATGTCGTAATTTACACTTTTTCCTTTGGACACAGCTATTTATACCCACAGCTGAAAATTCAGCTTTGGGCTTGGGGCTGTGTGATTTGGGCTGAAGTGGCATTGCAAATTTTGACTTTGTGGATGGAGTTTTTTGTATATACATATATATACAAAATTCTTTTGCCTTGACAGGCCTAAAAGGGGGCAAAAGCACCCAAATGCTTTTATCTCTTCTCTTACACATGACTCCAACAATAATATAATAATTTTCATTTTAAAGTACACTAATGCCATTTTAATCATTTTTGAGCAACTAACATAATACAAAGGAAAGGATGAAATGGAATATTTGTGGCTGCAGAGACAGATATCATTATTCAAGGGTAGAAGCATGTGAAAGGGTAAAGGGGGTTTAAAGAGATACTCTTTTGTTGTACTTAACACTGATAAATGACATACAAGTCAGGATAACAGGGCAGAGCTCCTGTCAGGGAGACAGTGATAAATGTGGAGACTGGGACAGAAAGGTCCACTAAACAGAAATCTGTATATGACACATTGTACATTTGATAGACTTGTCTGCATGGTCTAAGCCACAAAGTGTTCCTCTTGGCTCGAATTATGGCCCTGGAGCACATCTTATACAACCACTGAGCTCATGTTTGTTTTCCATTTCCGTGTGGCAGCAAAGATCAATTCCCCTTAATCAGTGCAATTCACAGAGCTAAAACCAGTGAGGAAAAAATATTCTTTTACAAATATAATTGATATCTCTTTCAGGCAAATCATTGTATAATATGAAACAAAAACCAAACAGACCTTTTTATTATTACTGCTGTCTCATTTTAAAAAAATGCCCATCATCATCCTGTTAATCAAAGGATTTATTTGAGAGAAAACAAAATCTCCCAATATTTCTTTATGAATGAAACAGAAGGTCTGTGATTTGTGCATTAAGCTTCCTTCATCCCATACAACATGACCTGTACTTGAATGTCCTCAGCATCAAAAATTAGGACAGAGGAGTGGAGACAGACCGAAAAGGCATTTATGTCCTCCAGAATCAACTTGTGCTAGCAACTCTCTATAACAGAAAAAAAGTCCAAGAATTCACTCATGTAAGATTCACTATGTCCTCCTAGCAGATGACCAAGGTTTGTGCTTTCAATAGGAGGGGCATGCATGAAGGAGTCCCTGTGATACCAGCTAAAAACACAAGGAAGATTGAATGAAAGCCATTCTGCAGGACTGGTGGAGGATTAGAGACTGATGGTCACCACTTTTGGGTTCCTTTAGGGACACAGACATTTTGACTGCCATGATCTGCCAGTCTCACTGAGCACTGTGAGTCTGGTGGTGCAGTGGAGAATTGCCAAGTTCTAGGTGGGAACACTTTCTCTGTTACAGCAGGTTGTGGATGTATCCCAGCTGAGGTGAGGCTGCCATACATGTCTGTGGGTACCAATATCATAGGAGCACAGAATGGTTTGAGTTGGAGGGCACTCTAAGGACCACCTGGTTCTGAAGCCCTTGCCATGGGCTAGGCCACCTCCCACTCAGACCAGGGTGCTCAGAGGCTCATACAACCTAGCCTCAAATACTTCCAGAGATGGGGAATCCACAGCTTTCCCAGGAAACCTGTGCCAGTGCCTCACCACCATCACAGTAAAGAATTTCTTCCTAACACCTCTTTTTAACCTACTCTCTTAGTTTGAAGTGTTCCCCCTTGTTCTATCACTTCATGTCCTTGTCAGAAGTCTCTCTCCAGCTCTCTTGTAGCCCCTTCAGGATCTGGAAGGTGCTTTGAGGACTCCCTGGAGCCTTCTTTTCTCCAGACTGAGCAACGCCAGCTCTCTCAGCCTGTCTCCATGGCAGAGGTGCTCCAGCCCTCTGATTATCTTCATCACTCTCCTCTGGACTTGCTCCAGCAGTTCCATGTACTGACACAGTTTAACGAACATGAGTCACAAGGGAAGCATTGAAACCTGAATTTCAAAGTTATCTAACTTCATATCTGCAAGTGTCACCACTGGCTGCTTTTGTCCCTTGCCATCTCCAGCATAGTCCCAGGGAGTGATGTGGAGGCACATCTGTGCTCCAGGCCATGCTCACCTCTCACTTACTGAATTTAGGGCTGGAAAAACAGATGAGAAAGAGCTTCCCTCTTCAGCACTGTGCAGAGGAGACAGGGACAGCAACAGAGGTATCTATGTTCACTTTTCTGCTGAGAATTCCCTTCTTCCAAAGCCTTCTGGGACTGTAGGAGGGATCAGCAACATTGCTGTAAAAAAATTTTTATAGGGAAAAATTGTTGGAGGCCTTCCACTTAAGTAGCTTCACTTTCCAAGCACTCACTGAGTTCAGGTTGTCCAAACCGTTCTGCAGAGGAGAGGGGTTAGAGACCATCTCTGCTACCATACAACTGAGTTGAAATTCCAGGGAAGGGCTCCTGTAAGAGTGGCCAGTCTCAAGACCCTCTTATCAGTTATCAGCATGGGAAGTGTAAGAGCCACAGATTTTAACACAGTGAGGCCAGGCAGATAGGTGCCCACAAAGAAGCTGTGGATATGGAGGGAATCTTAAGAAGAAACAAGACCCTTTAATAAGTCCTGCCATATGTCAGCCCCCTGATTTACAGGACCTATGTTTAAATTTCATATAATACAAGTTGCCCCTTCAAAGTATCCCTTTTCATAACACACTGCTCTGACACCACAGATGACAGTCCAAACAGATTGACTTGGGGAGCGAAGAGGGAGAAGGGAGGAAAATAATGTGTTGTCCCCCCACATGCTGCTTTCTGTCTTAATTTGCTACCTCTTGCAATGTGGGTGAGAGTTGGCATCCTGATACAGATAAATTTCCTGTTAGTCTGCAGAATCAAAGAGTGCATTAAATATCAGACCTCACATCCATGGTTTTAAAACTATATTACTAGAGTTTCTCCTTTTAAAATTTATTTCTACTACCAAGTCTAAATACTGGTTTCAGGCTAGCAAATTTTCATGTTAGGGTAGAAGGAGAGAAATATGCTGCATTTTCCCATTTTTGACTATTATATTACCTTTTTTGTTATTAATATAGTAAAAAAGGAAAAATTTGTCAACTGTTAGCTGTTGTATATCTTGTTTTTTTCCATTTTAATCCTGTAAATTTTTGACAGGAACTGAAATAAGCTCTACAGGGATTTTTTGAAGAAGAAAAGTCTATTCAATAGTAATGCAAAATGCAAATTAAATATTTGTTCGTTGTTTAGTCATTCCTCAGAGACTAAAAGAAATTCTTCATCACGACCTCTATACTGACCTTCACATCAAATTAGAAAGTTATAGTGTTTATGTGGAACCATATACACTGTCCCTATTGTAAAGAAGAAATTAATATTTTACAGCAATTGCAATTTGTTTCAAGGATAATTTTCTGAGATCTCTGCTTGCTGAAGACTACAATTTACTTTTTTACAATTTCATTTAATGATCTGACATTTGAGACACTTCCTAATTAATTCTGTTGCTGCCTAAGCCAGCTGTGATAAATATAACCTGTGCATACAGGATTACATTGTCGCTTTTAGAAAATACATCCACTGAGAAAAGGTGAAGTTTTCATGATGGAACATTGTGTCATCCATACTGGAAATGATGAAACTCTGGAGTAGCCACTGCATTGAGGAGCTGGTGTGAAAGGCTGCACAAAGAATGAGAGCAGAGGCTGCTTAGTACTTAACATTTTTCATGGTTTAAGTTGGGTTTTAGCACACAGAACCAGTTGTTTCAGAGTCTGGCATTTGTAGGATGCTTCTTTATCAATAGTTCCAGAATGGAGCTCATTGGCTTGGCTGTGGTCAGCGTGAGGCAATCCAGCAGGAACGTGGGGTGTGTAATCCCCTTGCAAAAGCAGAGGGAATGTCCTGAGCATGGCCAGAGCGTGGGCTGCAGCTCATGGATGGGTCAGCTGGGGGATATTGTGGTTAAAGAAGTCAAGCTACAAAAATGGTCTTTGCAAGCCAGCAATGGGGTCATTTTAAAAATGGCTTTGCAAGCAGCAGCTGTGACAACTGATGAGACAATATAGAGTGACCACTGGGCCACAGGGCTGAGCAGATTCTTTGTTCTATGTGCAGTCAGTCATGGACCTTGCTTATCAGTCAGAAAATAAAACAATTTTTAAATTTAGTCAGATTTTTAAATCTGACAAACGCTCCCGGATACTGCCCAAAAACTGTGCACTGCACGTGCAAACTTCTTCCTTATATCTTTACTTTCAAGGAAATGTTTCAAGGGTTTTTCTCTTTTTGATCAGTGAATTAAAGCAGAGATGTGAAAGGGAAGTTTTTCATGCCACAGAAGTTGGGGTTTTTCCATTAAAGAGCAAAAATAGCTAGAATAAGATTATAACAGATCTTGAACTCTTCATTATTTGTAATATAAAAGATCCTGCTGTGGAGGAAATAGTAATTTCAACAACTGGAATAAGTCTAATATTTCCAAATTTCTGTTTCTATGGTGACTTTAATAAATATTCTTTTCAAGATAAATTTAGGTACTCAGGAATATAAATGGTTCCTGCCTTCTGTTTCAGACAAAAATAGAATCATGTTTGCACAGAGATATGTTTTAGACACATTTGGCATATTTTCTCCAGATTGCCACTTTCTTGGTGACTATTATCTTTTTCTGGAAAAGTAGCAGAAAGCCATAAATACTACTTCCTTTAGATTAGAGAAACTGTGATTGCAATAGCAGGAGTAGACCTGGTGTGGAAAAAGGGAAATTCTGCAGCTTCCAGAGACCCAGAATGAGATCATTTCACTTTTGCTGTGGCTATCACTCACAAAACCCTCAGCAGCAGGAGCAGCCTGGCCTTCAGAGATTATTTGTTTGCCTAAATGAGTCTGGTGATGCAGACTCGAGCTATGGCTCAGTCTTGGATTCTTTTCTTATGTCAGCACAGGTGCCCTGAAAGCAGGGCTTTACCAGAGCAGGAATTCCAACATTGTTTCCCCATTGTTAAAGTTGTGAGCTTTAACACTGGTCCAAAGTGACATAAACATTTTTCCTTTCTTTCTTTTCCTCCTGTGTCTATAGAAACAATAACTTTATGTCACGTTAGTTCTTTGATTTTAAACCAGAAGTAATCTGCAACCAGAATAACAACTGTGTTTGGAGTCTTCCATCCGAGAGGGAGCAGGAGGGACGGGCTGGAAGTGCTGGAGTACATTTGCAGCTGGGTTTGGTTTTATAGTGGAGGTTTCCCTCCAGTGGCTTCTCCAAAAAGTGCAGCGTTGAAGAAGCAGCTGGGGTTTTATGCTGAAATAAGGCTGTCTGAAATAAGGTGCCCTCACGTCTCCCAAAGCTAACCCCATGCTCTGTTACCCTAGAAAAAAAATCCACTGAATGGGGCAAACTGATGTCTACATTCAGAGGTCCTAAGGGAGTTCACAATATCCAACTAACAGGAAATTTAGGTCTGTCCTTCTGTTGAATGAAAAAGTTATTACCCTCCTTAATTTATCCTAATGATGTGCTTTGGTTTTCTTTAATAACAAACTCCTGAATGCAGTTCCTACTCCAAGGAGCTTATAACCAAAAATAAAAGGAAATAAAACATGAACAACTACGTTTATTCTGTATAATAAAATATGTGTGTAATGTACTATGTCAAAGGTGGGGGTTTTTTTCTTAAGCCTTATGGCAAAGTATAATTAAAATAAGAGCTCTAAAGGCAGGTAATGATGTCATTTTGTGGCTATTTGCAAGATGTCTCTCCCAAGCCCTAGGGCCTATGGAAGAAAGTATCCAGCTTCTTGTTGGAAAACCAGGAATGATGGCACCCTGGCAGGGAGAAGTGCCTTGACAGGCAGTGGAATCTGTGGCAGAAGGTTGGGAGCTGGCCAGGCTGTTCCCAGAGAGCTAAGGCAAGAGGCTGGTGTTCAATATCTGAGAAAAAGGTGTCAGTGTGGAAAAAGAAAGGTGAGAGGCAATCCAGGCTGGAGAATGACCTTTTGTAACCCATGGGTAAGAGCAGGGTAGGACTGAATTTCTCAAGGGTAATGGAAAGAAACATGCAAGGATCTAAGTATGAAAATGGGGGTGCCTGGAGAAGAGGTTTACCTGTGGGCATTGCTGGGAAGGGCTGGCTGCTAGACAAGTCAGAAATGAAGAAGCATTGAGATTTCAGTAATCACAGCTCAGCCAAATCCCAGCTCATACAATGGCTGGGCTGGGAGCCTGAGTGACAGGCAGAACAGCCTTATCACCTGCCATGATTAGGAAAGGATGTGGAAAGGAGGAAACATTGTGAGGAAAGATTTAAAACTGAACAAAAAGCAAGTGACCAATCACAAAGATATGCCAGGGTTTTAGTCTGGACAGCAAAGGTAGGATCCAGATCCTGCTTAGGACACAGAATCCCAGGGATCTGCCAGGGTGACTCTGTAGGGCCCTGTTACAGTCGCTGTCAGTGGGAGCCCTGGAGACCAGAGGGGGAATCGTGTGGCCAAAGGCAGGTCAGAACTTCAGGATGATCTCCAGTATTCCAATGGATTGCCCTGACCAGAGCTCCCCTGTCTGCTGTAGATGCTTAGGCAGTAGCTTTCCACCCAAGGAATCCCGTAATCCAGATGTTGTCAGCATTGAGAGGATACTGGCATCAAAACCAGTGATGCCCGACAGAGGGTTGGAAAGAGATGATAAAGGAGTAAATGGACATAAAACAGGAGAATCACTAAGGGACAATGTTTAGTTCTAAAATTTATGTAGCCTGAATGAGAAGGTTTTAAGTCCTAGGTGGACTTCTTTGAAAGGCAGCTTTTGTGGGTTTGCTTGCTTTGTTTATCTATTTATTGCATTTTAAAACAGACACTTTAAGCTAGAGCCACTGTTTTCACATCACAGCATAATCCATCACTGGCCAGGTGAGAGAAATTTTGACCACAAGGCATACTGCATGCAACTTAATGACTGGTCCCTCTAAAAGCCAGGAAACAATTCACACATTTGAATGCATCTAAAGACTTAACTTGGTTTTAATCATAATCACAGCAAATTACTCATTTAAATACTACCAGGGATTGTAAGTCTCTTCCCTACGCTCACTGACTTTTACAGCACTTGATTTTTTAGCATTTAACATTAAAATATAAGTGTTACGATTTTTATTTTTGGATGTGCTTTTACTTTACTCTAGAGCTGCTTAATTCTCTGCCATATCTGGAATGACATTTGCCATGGATGTCAGCCAGTAAGTTTGTGAAAGTTTTTCTGGTTCCCTGGAAACCTTCCCTAACATCCCACCCTGCCCAGAGTTTAGACAATGACACATCTCAGTGTTACATACTTCCCATGCCTCAGTTCTGAAGGGATTTTTCCCCTTTTCATATGAAGAAGAGCTGACATAGCCTAGATCGGCTTTTGAGACATTCTTGGAATAGTCAAGATGCTCTGTGTTTAAGAGAAATATTTATTTTACAGTTCACAGCCAAGGGCAGCTGGCCTGGCTCAGAATCCATTGACTCCATCAGGAATTGGCTCTGGCTAAAAGAAGCTGCTCCCTGCCTGCCAACAGATCCATGGCCAACCCAAAGTGTAAACCTGAGAACTGGAGGAACTGTGCTACCAGTTAATAAAAAAATATGAGTTTTTACAGATTACACAAAGAGAACAGCGCTTGCAATTTTAGGAGGATTTACCTTTGCCCAAGTCTTAGACAGTTTAGAGAGCCACTGAAATGCAGATCTGGGTCTCAGCCTAATGCACCCTGGGGACAGAAGAAGAGACACATATCAGTAGCATTGAGTACCAGACTCCGACCTGAGACCCATGCAGGGGATAAGCAGCCCTCATGGCAACATTTCCAGAGGATGAGCACTCAAAATGAAAGGAATTCAAATCAGAATATAAGTTGGTACTCCAGGAAAAAAAGCAGCCCACAGTGTAATAACTGATCTATAATAATATTCTTCAGGCTTTCTCCGTATAGTCAAGTCCTCCTGCACTTCCTCTGACTGTCAGAAAGATTTCCAGCAGATTTCTTGATTCCAAGCAGATATCCCCATTTCTAAGCTTTTTGCTTTGTCTCCTGTTTGCAGAGCATCTATTTCTTCCAAAATAAGCAGGACTTATTCCTACTGGTGCTTTCCCTTTTACACATAAAATTACCTGGGTAGAACAATAACAACCAGATGTGATATATGATGTATCATAATCTATAACAGCAACATCTCTCTACAGCCCAGGAGGGTTGTTTCATTCATCAGGTGTAACAAGCGTTCAAGCAGTTTATGACACGTACTGCTCCACACAATCTAAATGCAGCTATGTCATTATAGCAGATAGATCTTCCTAAGCAAGAATCCGTGCTATCACACACACACACAAAATTGGTATCTGTGCTACTCCAAGGACTCATGTTTTTCCAAATTAATTCAATTGGGATTTAGGTTAATGGTTTTAAATACAATTATTCTACACTAACAGTGAATTTAGGGCTTTCTAATATTAGTTCTGCTCCTGTGCTGGGTCAGTAGGAAGGTTTTTGAGGCCATGCAAAGAGTAACTAGCTCCCATGAGAACTCTGGCAGACAGACTTTGGGGGTGTCCTGCTAACAGCGTGATTTTATTCCGAGTTTATGAAATCTGCAAACTGTATTTAGTAATAAAACCTACACAGATTAGAAGTAAAGAGAAGAGACAACATGAGACTTGAATTAATAATATTGTGGATTCCAGGCAGGGGTCAAGGTCAAAGAGCCATGTGCCTATTTCTTGTCCCCAACCTTACATGACGCTGAAAGAGCCATGTATACATCAGGAGCAGGCTGATGAGAGCTTCTGGCAATGCTCCAAAAATAGGCTATAATGAGCAAATGACAGTTGGGAACTGGCAAATTTCTGGTTTCCTTCTAAGATTTTAAAATATGAATGGGTTCTCCAGGGAGTGAGGGAGTTACCAGTAAAATATTTCCCTGGCATCAAAATTACTAATCTGAAATAAAGCAGTACTGGTCTGCAAAATCGTGGTTAGAAAAATTTTTAAAACAGGGAAACTAGGAGGAGTAGGAATTAGAATCACTTTACTAACAATATGGAACAATACACATATGTTTATTTTGAAAGGTTATCATTAGTGCCAATCATAATAAAAGGCCTGGAGCTAAACATGTAAACTTGTAAAGACATGGAATCCATTGTAATCACATATTGAGCAATGAGCAATGGATTCTTTGATACAGTTTGCCTTGATACAGCCCTATCTAGACCAATAGCATCCTTGAAAATTATTTGATAACATAACATTCATATACTGGAGCAATTGTTTTTAGAAGTCTTGAGGTTAAAAAGAAGTGATGTAAATTCAAACTGGATTGGTAGCTTCAGAATAAATTCCTATTTTAACTTGGATGAGTTAGATTTATAAAAAGAACTTGAGTGCTCCAGTACCAAAAAGGAACACTATTGCAAGTCAAACACCTTAAGGAATGGCATCAAGATAAGGTAAACTGACCTCACAAAGTGTTACAGGGGAAGGGGCTGAACACATCACTTCATATGAAGGTCTCCTGTAGAGAGGAGTTGATTCCAGATGTTAAGGTCAAGCTTTCCCACATTTATGAAATCCTGGAATTGCTGTCTGAGATATGCCCAGTTACTCTTCTCCCTACAGCTGCAGAGCCTTGTGGGCAGCAGGTAATGCTGTTGAAGCATTCAGGCAGCTGAGGGAGGTGAACTTGCAGCTCCTCCACCCCAGCAGGAGGTTTCATCCCCTGGCCATAAATCAACACCACCTTCAGGCAGTGGCCTTTTCAGGGCTGGCTCTGAAGGTGAGAATGGGCACAGAGCACCTCAGTGGTGACCCCCAGCAGGAGCACAGGTTGCTGCACAGACTTGGTGGCTGTGTGTCTCCGAATGCAAAACATGTAGGGGTGTTGAAGGAAATCTCCAAGGAGAACCTGGTGAGGCCCCAGGCTTAGGACACTGTCAGATTTAGCTAAAGGAGGTTGGTGGCTGAAGGCTAGGCAGGTAGACTTCAAGCTTTGGCTTTGGAATTGCTTTTTTATCTCTTTCATTCCCTGCCCGTAGGAAGGAGATAACAGTTTTTTCTCCAGCTGTTGATAAAGTGGCAAAGAAAATTAAAAATAAAAAAAAAAAAAGAAAGAGAGAAAGAGAGACAGTTATATAAAGCTAGACAGACAGAGACACATTACCTCAACAGCACCAGAATCTGAGGCTGAAAAAGAGAGAGAAAATTGTGTTTGTCCTGGAATTAATAACTTTTAGAAGAGCAAGTTGAAAGCCCAGTAGACTACAAATTAAAACCCTATCTGTTCTTTCTTTGGGGAAAAACTGGTTAAAGATAGAAAGCAGATGGTAGGAGCAAGACTGAGCCACAGAGGGACTGTGAGGGACCAGAACACACAGGTCTGAGGATGGGCAGGTGAAGATGCTCAGTTTTGCAGCCCTAGTACAGTTTACTGTCAAATGACAGCAGAAGCCATATAACAAGACAAGGGATGCACCAACTTCTCTGTGTCCCTGGAAGCTGCCACCAGCCCAACAGGAGAAGCTGCAGAACTGAAGAAGAGAGGGCTGGAGCTGGACTGAGCCCAAAGAAGATGCTCCCTGGAAGCACCTTGTAAAGAAAGAGAGGACCAGAGCAAGGAGGGGACTTGTGCCAGAGCACAGCAGGACTCCACAGCAGTCATGTAACCCATGCCCTCCCCTCAGTGCTTGGACTCATGAGCAAAGGCACAGTCTCAAATGTGAGAGCTTAGTGAAAAAGTGTTGAGTTTTAATAAGGAACAATTTCTTCACTCTGCAGTGACAATTTGCCCCATTTCTGCTACCTGTGAATGCAGTGATGCTGCCTGTGGGGCAGGGAGGTGCAGGGAAGGGGAGCCTGGGGCTCGTGAATGGAGCAAACGAGCTGGGACCGCGTCCTCCCAGCACAGCCCTGCTCAAGGGGGCTGCTCGGGCCATGCCTGGTATTTTTGGAAGCCTGAGCAGATTCAGATAGCTGAACTCTGGGATCAGGAGCCCAGGTGAGAGAAGATTAGGAGGAAGGATTTGTGGCTGCTTCCAGCTCTCCTGCAGCAGGCAGCATCCGGGATCCTTCATCATCAGCTGTGTCCTGTCCTTCTCACAGCCAGCCCAGCTCATGGGACATGGGTCCTCAGAGATTTACCCAAAGCTGTAAATGTCTCACACCTCCTTTGGTCACTGCACAAAGCAAAGCACTTTTAAAATGGTTAAAGTTGGTGGACCTGGAAGGATGGACCACAGGCACTGGTTCTGCTGGAAAGACATCACTTTAGGGGTAATACTGTGTATATTTTTTCTTCCAGTCTTTGCCACAGCTGGAAATGATTAAAAAGATCCAAACCCAAAACTCCACCACTTTCTGTTTAAGTTGCTGTAAAAATCCAGTCCCTGGGTGCTTTGATAGGAGATAGCCTAATCCTCTTCTTGCTTGAGTAGTCTCTCCAATTTCTGCTGTAGAGCTGACAAGTCCTTTGGGGTTTATGGTGAGGAATTTTTTTTTTAGTCCAGTTTTTTTTCCTTCTTTTGCTCTACTGATTTTACCTCAAGGGAAATCACTGAGGTTCTTTTTTTTTTTTTTTACAAGCAGTAGCTTCTTATTTATTTAGCTAAGATATCTAATTCCATTAAAGATAGCTGCTTTGAGGGTCTTTTTTAAACATTCCCCCTTTTGCTCTAGATTCTTGAGATTTTACAGCATGTTTTTACCACTCTAGTTGGCTTGGATAGTTAGACTTCCATTAGGTTTGTCTAACAAGCAGGAAAATGTATTTAAACCCTTCAAAGAGAAGAGGCTCAGGGTCTGTTCCACTCCAGTGGGACTCACATCCAGAGTGCTGGGGCAGAGCTGAGGGAGAGCCAGAAGACTGCTGGGTACTTTGCACTAACCCGTGCCCCCAAAATGTGTGTGCCTACAAAAGGGCAGGTCACAAACACAGAAGATAAATAACTGAAGGAGTTTAATAACTTTATCAGTAATGGATGTGCTGAAATTTTCCTATAAATCAAGATGGTGTCTTCCTGTAGCACTGCTCCATGTCACATCCCAGAGTGGTGGACATCACAGCACAGGAGCAGCTGGACAAAGAGTTATAGGCTGAATTATGCCAAAGGGCAGGAATGTGCTGCTCCTCCAAATACCATTTCAGCTGTTCAGTTTTGTTTTCTTTTGACAAACAAGGGATGAATTAATTACATTATATTGCAGATAGCTGTGGATGGAAGTGAAATAGAGCCCCTTATCTCTGGGAAAGCCCTCGGATGTGACTGTGGTTGTTCAAATACTTGTACTGCAAACACAATTACTCACAATGAGAGGGGATGCAAGGAGAGCCACAGGCAGAGGGTGGAGCAGGGCACTTAGCAGACCTCACCCATCTCCTCTCTGGTGTGCCTAGATTTCAGGGACAGAGAGAAATATGCTCAGTGTTGGTTCTAAGGAGAAATACCCTGTAGGGTTTAATTTCATCTTTGTAAGCTGAAACAAGGCTCTTTATTGTGTATTATTCCACACTGTTTCCCTGTGTTTGCCATGTGAAGCAGCATTTTTTGGATTCCTGGTCTGAAAAATTAATGAGCTAAATGCACTGAATGAAGTGCAAGAGATACACAGGGGGAACAGAGAGGCTGACTGGTAACCAATCTAAGACTGGCTCAAGAAATCAGGAGCAGAGTCAGGCACTGAATGGAAATCCTCTTAGTCCCAGTCTTTTAACCCTGAACACCACCTTGTCAAGGACAGAGTTTTGTTTGTAATGTGGCCATGCATCACACATCAAGCCACTTTCTGCCTCACTTGAGCAAATTTGCAGCTTTGATTTTCATGTTTATAAGGGCAAATTCCTCCAGAAAAAAAAATGGCTATTCCAGAATAATATGTTCAGCAACCCCAAATACTCAGGAACTGCAACTAAGATTCTAAAGAAATCGAAACTGGTTTTTTACAAAGCTGATAAATCATGCTATGTTGGGAAATTCAGTTGTATCAAAAACAAGGTTGAGGTAGTAACTTACAAAGCAGAAAGCATTTGGCTGATGCTAAAAAGTTGATTCAGTTTTGGTTTCCATTTGACAAGAGTCAGGAACACAGCAACCTCTTCCCAGGGGGAAGGCAGACCTGTGCTTTATTTATGAAGTCAGGAACCTGACTGGAGTACGTTAAGCTTTGTGGAGCAAAGCTCCTTATAGGCTCATAAATGGTGTCAGGATTTGGGGCTTTACTGTGTGTGTTGGAGTTCACTCATCACAGCAAAGTGCTCCACGTTTGGAGCGACACAAATCAGTTGGTGAAGGCTGCTTCAGGGAAAGTGCCTTGATGGGATTTCTTCCCCACTGCACTTGGAAGGATGCATCAAGATTTAGTTCACTGAATATCAGTATATATTAGTGCAAATAGCACAGCAGCTGCCAGGGCTAAATTAAGGAATGGCTAGCTCCATTCAGAAAAGCATTGTGCACTCCACAAGGTTTAATTGAAATAGGAAGACCTTTTGGGGATCTTTTATAGAGGACACATCCTGATAATGCCATCAAATTATGACTGGATTCTGAGGCTGCAACATGGTACTTCTGCTACTTGGCTTCTCTATTTCCTGATCAGAGTGAGATTCAGGGTTATGATGCACATAACAATACTTTATGTTACATGCATGAAGCCTTAAATAATTCCAGAATGTGTGTTGGTATAATGAATGTTTAACACGTCTTTAAGGTCATATGTCATTATTCCAGTAAAGGAATATTTATCATTATAAATTCAGTGCTAAAACACACAGTGCTAGGTCCTAGACCAGGTGGGCACATAAGTACACACACAAATACATCCCCTTCAAAAAGGGGCAGCAAAGTGGGAAAAGCTGCACCTGCAGGAAATGCATCCACGTGACAGAAATCCCAGACAGAAGGCAAGGGTCTGATATAAAAAGCATGGTATTTATTTTAAATTAATCTTCAAAGTGTAAGAATACAGCTGTGTCCTGGGGCTCTAATTTCAGATAAGGAAACAAAACTGTGCACTCCCTTTGACAGCTCTCTATCTCTTATCCAGCTCTTGCAAGTGGAAGAAATAAAATACACTAAAATCCCCTTAACAACAGTGTAATTATATTTATCAAAGTCTATGTAATTATAGCTACCCTGGAAACTGTATTTATGCCATTTCCCCCACTAAAACCCATTCCTTGTAGCTAACTCAGGACAAATCCTGTGTTTAGTCCTGGCCAGAGATGCTCCTACCTGTGCAAAGACCCTGCAGCCAAACAGGCAGTTGTGTAGAAGAAGCTGCTGTTTGAGGTACTGAGTAAACTGAAGTAACTTCTGTATGGGATGATGCTTAAAAGACATAAATATTCCAGTTGTGAATGGGTATTTCTTTATGAAATACATTCTGGGCTTGCCATGAGATCATAACTTCAATGCAGGCATCATTAAGTGAAATTATATGGTCCCATGTAATGTGGCAGATCAGATTTTCATAATATTCTCCTCTTGACCCTAAAACAAAGGAGTTCCAGTGAGGAATCCCAAATCAGGCTTAGATCTCTCCAGTGTTTGGCACTGCCTGAACATAAACTCAGAGGTCTGAAAAATAAAGGCTCTGCCCAAAGATATTCAGAAAACTGCTGATTTCATTGCTTTAAGATTGATAAAGGCAATTCTAGTTTGCTTCAGCTTCCTGGCTGCTAGGACAGTATCCATCTTCTTGGCCTAATAAAAGTATGTAAAAACATCCCAAAAGATGCTTAAGGTCCATATATATGTGGATGTGCATGCTTGAATATTTATTTCTGTGAAGGAAGAAACAACTTTAAGGTTTTCAGTTCAGCTTCAGCAGAAATTGGTCCCAAAGCAGAGCAAATAGGCTGGCAGGAAGGAGTAGTAAAACCAATCCAAAATACAACTTTATCTGACAGAAAATTGACTTTCTAAAATTAATGGTCCAACTCTTCCTGTCTGATGTACCTGCTTCCTCTGGGAACATTCATCTTTGTCAAAACACCTTAATGAAAATATCTTGATTAACTGTTTTTCTGAGCAGTTCAGTTCTGTATAGGGAAATAATTTGGTCCCTCTGCCATTGGTCCTTTGTGCAGCAGTAATAGGTGTATGTTCAGTGTTCAGCCTTTCCCTGTGCAAATGTGCAGATGAACCTCTTTGGATGTGGAGCTTTTTTACCAGTAATTTTGCAAAAGAAATGTGGCCACTTATGCAGTGCATTGTAGGACAGAAGTTATTGGCTGATTTGATTCCTATAAGGTGAAAATTCCCACCCTACAGAGAGGGTTTCCATACGAAAGCTTCTCCTGTGTCCAGCAGAGCCAGTGCCAGATGGTTCCAGGATGGACAAGCCACTGGCCAAGGCTGGGCCAGTTAGGAATGATAGGAATGCCTCTGGGATAACATGTTTTAAAAGGGGAAGAAAGTTATTGGGCAGATGCAATTGTGGCCAGAAAAGAGCAGGGTGAGAACATGTAAGAACAACAACTGTGCAGACACCAAGGTTGGTGCAGAAGGAGGGGCAGGAGTGCTCCAGGTACCACAGCTGGGGCTCTTCTGCAGCCCATGGTGAGGCAGCTGTGCCCCTGCAGCCCATGGGGATTCACAGGGGGCAGGGGTCTAGGAGGAGACCCACCCATGCCTGAAAAGAAGGCTGTGAACCCATGGAAAGATGTGCTGGAGCAGGATCCTGACAGGGATCCTGAGAGGGACCTGCAGACCTGTGCAGGGAGGAGCCCATCTGGAGCTACCTACCATCCCTGGTGGGACCTGTGGGGGACCCACACTGGTGCAGGCTGTGCCTGAAGGAATGACCCCATGGAAGAGTGACCCCAGAGCTGGAGCAGCTCATGGAAAACCCTCCCTTGGGAGAGACCCCACACTGGAGCAAGGGAAGGAAGGAAGGACCTCTCTTCCTGAGCAGCAGCAGAAACAATGGAAGTGAAGTGACTGTAACCCCCATTCCCCATCTCCTGAGAGCTCCCAGGGGAAAGAGAGAGCTCAGGAAAAAGGAGTGTGGGGGGGACATTAATGGGGACAGGTGTTTATAAGATTGGTTTTACTTCTCATTACCCTGCTCTGATTTTGATTGGTAAATTCAATTAACATTCTCAAGTCAAGCCTGTTTTGCCTGGCTGTTAATCTGTGTGTGATCTCCCTCTGTCCTTATCTCAACTCATAAACCCTTCTTTATATTTTCTCTTTTCTGTCCAGTTGTGGAGGGAATTGACAGAGTAGCTGTGGTGGGTGCATCCTGCCAGGGTCAACCCACCATGGTTATTTTTAACTTAAAAAAAAATCCAAAGTGATGCAGGGGATTTCTTAGTTCATTTGCTATATGAAAGTTTTAACAAGTGTTCCAAAATAGGTGAGACCTTTATTTATTTGTCCTTGAAGAAGCACAAGACATTTTCTGCATCAGCATTAGCAAGGAGAGGGTCCACTTCTGTTCTGGCTGGGGGAGAACTGGCCCAGGACAGCCAAGGCCAACCAGTTGGCAGCAAAGATTGCTGAAAAAGAGCAAGAATGAAAGAAAAAAGCAGAAATAGCCCCACGGATCTCCCCAGACATGTTTTGGTAATGTCTTGCACAGCTCATAGTGGAAAAGGTTCTCCTTCCCTGCAGTTACATTGGTCCATTATTTTTGTTATCAATACTGTGGGATTTTAATAAGAAATCCTCAATGCTGACCATCATCTCTAGCATGAGTGAAGGGAAGTGACAGCAGGTGCTCAGCTCAGCTTTCCCCTTTCCCCTCCTCCTTCCACCACCTCCAGCATCCACAGTACATCCTTCCCTGCCAGCCTGCTTAATTCACACCTACACAGCTGCTTCCTGCATAGGCACCAAACCCTTAAAACGACAACAGATGTTTTCCTTATCATATTTTTTAAAAAATTTAATGAAAGCTGAGGTTAAAAAATATATCTATAATTTCTCTGCAGCACTAGACAAACAGCCTTCACGCTCCAAAGGTAAAAGCCTTATTTCAGGAAAGTAAGCATGCTGATGGCAAAACACAGACCACTATCAATTGCTGCTCCTATAAATCACATTTATTTTCCAAATAATAGGAAGATTCATTGTTCTCTGCCAAGAAGTGTCACCTGGTAATAGGAGCCAGTCAAAGCAACAGTAATTTTCACGCCATAAAAACAGTATCAAGACTGTTCACTGGGTAGGATGAATGCTATTGATCAGGGGAGGGAAAAAACCTATGAGAACAGGAGACAAAAGCAAAGAAATTAAGTAATGATGTATCGGGTGTGTAATGAAAGGTCTGTTAACATTTCCATTATTCAGTCTCCCTTCCTGGATGCCTCCTCTGAAGCATTTATGACCCTACTGGGAAACCTTCTCCTCAAACCAGAGCTGTAAGGGGTTAATGGTGTGAGACCAGCACTTTGAGAAGGGCAGTTCAAACCATTGTACAAAAATGAAGGGAAAGGTCCTGCCCTGGCCTCTGTTTATTGGCACAGCAAAAGCCCCAGAGCATTTCACTGAATTGACTTTTCCTGCTGCAAAAAGATGCAGGGCTGAAGGGACAGGGACTGCAGAAGAGCTGTGGTCAGGAGAAGGCACAGGGCTGTGAGAGAGGAGACACCTGTGCTCACCCCAAATCTGTCCCCTTATGAGGGGATGGAAACTACAGGCCCCCTCCACTGAGTCCACTAGCAATCAAAACAAACAGCACAAGAAAAGCTGGACATACACATCTTTATTCTCGATATTTACCTAAACTTCTACCAAAAAAAAAAAAACTTTTCCGCTATGACCAGATCCTTCCAGACTGCCCAGCTGAGAGGCTGCTTGCTTGTGCAGCCTTGGCAAATCCATGGGCATTTCAGCTGGAAGCAAAGCACCTGGCTGAAGGTCTCACCAGACCAGGGGTGGAGAGGGACCAAGACCCATTGACTTCCATCACTTCCATCATCCACATCACACAGACATGGTTTCATGACTTCTGCAATGTCCTGAAGGAATGTCCTTTGTCCTTGTGAATGACCACCAAGAACACAGCCAGCAGGGACAGAAATACAAAGCCTGCCTTGAACACTTCTGCCTGTGTGCAGGCATCTGTCCCTCTCTGGATTAACTGAGAAGAACAGGGCCTGCTCTGTAACCTCCTGGCTTTCCAAATTATGCTTCCATAGTCTCACTTCTCAGCAGCAACAGGATGGCATCATCACCCCCTTCTAGTCAATGCCAGCAGGTAGTCCTAAAATAAAGGCCATTCTCAGAACCTTTCCCCTCTGCCAAGAGAGACAGTCTCATCCTGATGACTGGAGTTTCTGAGCAACTATAACCCTTTCTAGCTAGAGACCAATTACTTTTCTGGGTGGAAAATAGATTCTGAGGCAGCTCATTGTTAGCAACTTAAAAAACCACATTGTTAAATGACAGACCAGAACCTATCTACTAACTAACCTAGGAAAAACTTACTAATTCTGCATGAACCAGCGGCTGTTTCATAATTGGGCTGGTGGAAACACCTATAGCTCTCTACCTTTCTCAGCTGACACATCACAATAAAACATGATATGAGGTGACTCATTACCATCGTGTTCTATCACATCCATCTCATAATGCAACCTCAGACTTGCATTACATGAGCTGAATAAGATTTTCCTAAGAAATCATGATAGAAAAATCTGTGGTTCCAAGGGAAGTAATTTTAGTCATTAAAGAAAACGTCACCACCAAACCTGAATCCTGCTGAGAAAAATAGGGGCTCAGGTGCACCCAAACACCTCCTCCCTGTACACCCCAGCAGGGCTGTCTGCTAGGGCAGAGGCACAGCAGGCAGGGGTCACCCATCACCTGGCACTGTGTCTGCACACAGGGCAAAAACATATTGGGCAAAATCACATTTACAGTGGAGCTGGATCTGACCCAGAACTGCAGAGCCAGACACACTCTGGGCTTTGCCAGGTCCTGACACAACCTTCTGGGGGCTCAGATCAATGAGCTGGTTTTGCCTTTGCACTTTAACTACCTCTGTTTGCTGTCCTGCCCCCTCCCATCTCTCTGGATGTTCCCATCACTGACGTTTCCTCATAACTATTTCCCCAGACATTTAAGATTTCCCAGATGATGTGGATGACCCAAAAACCTAGTAAGGGAACACTTGCATGCAGCTGTCACTGCACAAAAGATGCTGACAGGAACAAGGAAACTCACAGCCCAGATTGCTACAGATGGGAAGTATCTTCTGCATATTGAACAAGAAGGGGTTGGCAGTGGAAAAAGGCAGTGCTGCAGAAATTGGGGACACGAGGAGTGACACTGCCCAGGACTCCTGGCACTGCCTGCAGGGATGTGTCACACCAGGAGCCTTCCCAGGGTTACTGGCCCCATCTCTCTGGCTGGCAGGGATCCTTCAGGCAGTGCCAGCTTTCTGTGGGAGCAGGCAGCTGGCAGTGGCCATGGACCCCCAGCCCAGGTGCTGCCAGTCAAGCAGGGGCACGGACAGAGAACGCTTGGAGGAGCAGTGAGTGGCAGAAGGAGCTGAGCCTGAGTCAGGAGGAGCACATCCCAAATGCTGCCAAGGAATGTCCCATGACGTGATTTCAGCTGAGGGGGAGGGAAGGTGTGTGAGACCACGCTCTGGAGATACCATCACTGCCATGAGCTCATGCGTTCGCACCCAGAGCCTGTGAGAGCCTGGTGAGACTGAGGGCAGCAGAGCCAGCCCCAGGTCTGCCCTTCCTGCATCCCATGGCACACTTCTCTTTCTGTCAGTGCAGTATTAGCAAGCTGATAGCATGCTACTCATGCTTGTCCAGATGGTCAGCACAATTTATGGAGCTGAGCCACTGTTTAACCATCTTTCCCCATTCTGAGAGGGTGATCAAAGGTAGGAAAGGCTTTCTGCAAGGAATGGCTCAATGCACTGAACCTCTTGAGCCATAAAAGAGTTAACCAAAGGCTGGCATGAGTGAGATGTGTAATACCACAAGTGCCATGGAAAAGGTGAGTGAGGACGTGGTGGGTGATCTCTTCCCATGCTGGGATGGAGGAGGGGAGGAAGCCAAAGGAAGATGTAGGAGAGAGTTTTAAAATACAGCACCCATCTCATCACCCAGTGGAGTCACATGAGGAATGCCTTGTCATAAGACAATGAGTATTGAGCAGCTTTGTAGGTTAACAAGTCAATGGGAAAAAATACTGGGTAACAAAAAGGCCATTTCTGGATCCAGAAGCCTCTGACCCCAAAGTGCCACAGCTGGGAAAACACATTGGTGAGGTATAACATGCTTAGCCTGTTCGTGTGCTTTCCCCTAGGCAGCCACATTAGTCACTATCAAAGACAGGACAGTGGGCCAGGCAGCTGACAAACCCTTTTCATGGGTACAAAGCGTGACTCACAGCCCAGGGAAGGCTCCAGTGCTGGTACCTCCTCCCCTCAAACCCATTGTCACAGCTCTGCCAGGATGGCAGGTTGCAGCTTGTGTCTGTTGCCAGCATCAAGTCAACCACCTTTGGTGAATGTCCCTTCCAGGTATTGTGCAAGTGGTTTTTTAGTGCTCCAAAGCCTCTCCTCATTGCTCCTTCCCTTCCTTGGCTCTGAGTGTGTAATCTGTACAGAGGCTGCAAACCCTCTCCTGGTCTGATGTAGCAATATACAATAGCACTGCTCATCTAAACATATCAAGCCATCCAAAAATTCTACACATCTGAACTCAAAAAATCAGGCAGAAACACATATTTTATAGCTTTAACCCCATTACATTTAAGGGATGTATGTGCATAAAAGCTTTGGTGTGATCCATGATTTTGCCATCTCGGCTTTCATCTCAAAAGCCTGGAAGTAAGTTTTGTTTTTCAAGTTAAAAGAAATTTTCCCAGCTGCAATCTCTTAACATTGAAATAATGTAAAAGTAGCACCTTCCATATAATACTTCATTAAATTTCAACCACCAGCAGCCTAAAGAACAAGCAAATTGCTCAGCGTTGACCAGAGGATGAGCACTTCCCAAACAAGGGATGGAAAATATGACATCTGCTTTTCAGCAGAAAGGTGCATGTGTGTGCCAATGGAAACAGACACTGAAGAGATGCAATCAGACATCCAGCCAGCACAGTGAGGTCCCATTCCCTCCTTGAAGACATCCTAGAAAATCCATGATTGCTTCCAGGCAGATATTGAGGTGTTTCCCTGAAATCAAAGCATTCAGAGTAATTTTCAGAGCAAGTGTTTTAATCTCCCCCTCACAATCACTTCTTACTTTTTGGGCTGGTGTTGCAGTGACAGCATGAGGCCTTCAGGAAGAGGCAGGATCCTGTCTACCTCAAGTCTGGGATACTTGAACTGTAGTTCAAGATAAGCCAAATGACATGGTCAGTCTCTTCTTGTCATGATGAGAGCAGTGAGGTAACCTACCCCGTGCTTGGAAATGTCATCTCACGTCAGCTCAGCCACTTTGTGAGTGCTTCTCCCACTGTCAGGAGTTAACAGCTGGTGGCTAAGAGGGCACCAACAAGGTACATAACAAATCTGACACTTCCTAACACCCCACCTAATCCTTTCTGGCTACAAGAGCTTGTGAAGAGACAAAGTAGGCTAACACAGGACAGGTGAATCAATGATAGTTCCAAATATGAACATTTACTGAGATCTGTATGTGGCTGTAAATACTCTCTTTTAATTCTCATCAATGGGAAGGAAAATTGTCTTGCCTGGAGTTTTTAGTGCAACAGGTAGCAATGAGGAAAATTTTGCAAAGAGTGATAAAAAGTCTCTTAAGACCAGCTTCCCAATTGGAAAGAAGAGAATTAAATACAGTTAATCATGGGCAAATATGCCACCCCCGCCCTCCCATCAGTGTGTGAGTTACAGGGCAGCAAGGTCCTCCCCAGGCAAGGAAACACGAGAGAGCCCTAAAATGTGAGCTCAGCTTGGACGTAAAAGAGCAGAATTGCACAAGATAACCAAGACCTGAAATGTAGGAAGGACTAACCAGTGCATCCAGGGAATCCTGTTCAACTAGCACACAAAACAAAAGGGAAAAAATGGAAACTAATAGAATTCTTTACAGGTAGAATAAAACAATGACATTTGATATAGTAACAAGCTAATCTCATCACTTGATAGGCACCACTTGGTGGCACATGGTGGGGAACATTCCTGAAGAACGACGAGTCACACATTTCAGATGTGGCTGGGAAAACAGGCAGCTTAGTGCTTACCTGATGATTACTGCACATTTTCTAGATATTTGACTCATCATCTTTTCAGTGTATTATTTCAAGAAATACATACTATTCATGAGATAGTTTGAAATTTGGGAGAAAGGGAAGTCTCTGTAAAGGCCAAGCTGACAGAAGGAAACAGAGTTTTGTGTTACCTCTAAGAGCAGGATGCACAGGTCTGTAAGCTGCTCGTGAAGGTGGCACCAGCAGGGAGCAGAGACTGGGGAAAAAAACTTGAAAAATACCTTTTTATCATTCTGACACCTACACACTCTGAGATCATTTATTTCAGATCAAAGTCTTGCCAAGTCTTGGTTCAAAGAGTAGACAGTGCACATCTCTGAAAGGTGTGGAAAAACAACTGAATTAAAACCATTTTCATAGTGGCAGCTTCCAAGTGAGGAGCAGAAACATTTATCTGTCAGCATTGTGTTTGTTTGCAATTGTGTCCCCTCTATCTCAACATTGTTTTTTTTTCAGTTTATCTTTGTAAGGGATATCTTTCAGTGTATCCTTCTTGTTTCTCAACTGTTATCTACCCTAGTAAATTTATTTTCTTATGGGATACATTTTGGGTCTTGGAGCCCAGGTATCTGCTCCATAAAGAATCATTTTGCAATACATTTTATATATCGTATCAGGCCCTTTATTTAAACTAGCTCTGTTTCTGTTCTCAGCTCTTCCACAGAAGTACTGTGGGATGGGCAGGAATCATTTCCCAACTTTCACAATACATTTATTCACAGCCACTCTTGGGCCAGCAGCATCTGTTATCAGTTGTGGTGTCTCACACCCACCTGCATTTTTTCCTACCCCGACACATATTTAAGTACCCACATCATCAGGCAGCCTTCACCTGTGGCAGATGGGTGCAATGGGATACAGAACCATGTGCCTGCTCCTGCAGACACAGCTCCAGCTCCAGGCTGTCCTGGCAGCAGCACAGCCACGGGAACACAGTGCTACAGCCACACTACACTTGAGCAGTTCCCCTTCAGCTAAAATCCAGAAATAATTAGGCTGAGAAAGAAGGAATTAGGCTCAGTGGCTATGGACCCACATCTCTTAATTTCTGGGCAAGCTCAGACAGATTCCAGGTGGTTATGGGAGAGATGACGCCGTGGTTCCCTCCTCTGGGGACTCTGTTTCCCAGGAGTTTCTCCCAGTGGAAAGCTCGGGTGTAGGAGGCACCTGCAAGCAGGACAGCACCCTTCCTGTGGATAAGGATGCCTTTGTTGAGACAGGCTCTTCCTCACTAATTTAGAGCCTGCCTGCAGGTCTCCTAATTAATGCTCTACCCGCCTCCTAACACAGGGATTGAGTCAAGGAGATATTTATGTACCAAATCCCTGTCTGCTCTAACTCTTCAAGGCACATTCCTGATCTGGAGCCACTCTGTCCCATTCCATGAGGCTGCTCACAGCACAGGGACAGCCCTGGGGAGACCAGCCCTGTGCTGGCGTCACCTCTCCCTTCCTCCACCTCTGCTGCTTTTCCAAAGCATGCACCATGTCCCCAGCAAATAATGAGCAATAACATCTTTAAACTAACATATGTATGGGGGGCATTTCCCCTGGAGTATGGAAAGCAACCTAACCAGGGTGCAGTTCAGTGTTGTACATTATCCAGGATGAATATTCCTTGCATGGCAAATGTGCAAGCTCTGCTTGAAGTACACTCTCCTCATAGTGGTGTTTCCAGCCAAAAAGAACCCCCATTTTCCAGTATCAGCCATTTGACACAGGGACTGTATTGACTTGCTGACGGAATTAACAAAAGGATTTACCTGGAATGCTTGTGGGCGTTGTGTGAATGAGGACGCTCCCCCCTGCACTTAAAGCCTGAACTTTACTGGAAATGAACCACAGACAACTGATGCCAGGCTACAGTACAGTGCAAGAGGACAAAGTATAAAGGCAGATTTTCTTTATTTTTAAATATTAGTAACACTGCACAAAAAAAAAAAAGGTGGTACTTAAGTGACAGAAAACCAGTATTCAGTCCTTATTTCATCTTAACCATAATTTACAGACCCTAAGAGAGTTCACAAATGGTTATTGTGTGTTATGTGGTGCCTGCAGAGGGTTGCGTTGGGGAATTGAAGCTCAACTATTCAGATACCAGAAACACTAGAATTTGTTATACCAAACCATGCTAGAATGCAGACTTGGCTTTTCTGTTTAGCTCTTCTCTTACACCATTATGTGCATTCCTCCATCTTTGAAACGTTAGGATGAGTGAGGAACTGTGGACTTTCAATATTGCCAGGTTTAAGGCTGTTACATCAACAACATATTGGCAAGAGGAAGACAAAAGAAACAAAACAAAACCATAAGCTGCTAACTCCTACCCAGAGGTTAAGAAAAGTAGACAACACACTGACAAGAAACATGCAGGTAAATGCTTAAGGCAACAGAGGGGCTCTGTACACACTAAAAGGTTAAGAGAAGCAATGTGTCATGCACATGAGACAAGTATGGGAAGCAAAGAAGTCATCTTGCCAGGAAATACATATTTCTTTTAGATCTAAGACATCTTTTCAAGCTAAAAAAAAAAATTGTCCTGCAATAAAACCAATGCAAAATGCTTTCATACATAAAGGTATAAGTTCTTTGCAGAAACAAGTTGATAAAATCTAAAATGGATGCTGAAAAAATGTTTGTTATCTAAAACCTACTCAGAAGAAACAAAGAGCAGTTTTAAAGTAGCACTTGGATCATTTGTCTCTAGGTTCTGAAAATAAACTTTTAAAATAAGGAATGATTTCACTAAATGATTCAGCAGGAGTCAACTAAGCCTAAAGAAATCAGTGGGAGTGCTTACAGGAGACCATCATTACACTACATTTCTTAAAATCAGAGGATATAACTTCAAGATGCAGTTTCATATCAGGGAACATTTTAATAGCAGGGGCAGAAGTGCCCAGCCTGGGAAAAAAAAACAAACAAACAAACAAAAACAAACAAAAAACCAACCATAAAAGCCACTTATTAATCTTGCATAAATTACCCTACAAGAGCTCACGTCTCAGTCCCACTCCCAATGACATGAGTGAACAGGACTCTTCTTTCAACGGGCCTGGTGTTGATGCCAGTGACCAAACAAGCAGGCATTTGCCTTTTATATCCTACAAGACAAATAACAAACACTAGACTAGAGGCATCTTAGTCCCAGGGAAGGAAGAGGTAAGAAATTCTGTAACTTTTCAATCTTCAAACATAACACATTTCTAACCACGACCTGCCTTGTCTGAATTCCCTAACCTGAACGGGCAAGAAAGCCACTCTGTGAAACTAAGAGGAATAACATAGTGCAATTTTAGTACAGTTTTAAACATGAGTCACTTCCTTGGTAGCAGTGTGAACAATCAAAAAATATACACAAAAAAAGAGGTGTGCTTGAAGGTAACATGAAGTTGTTGTCATTATTATAAAGGTACTGGCATAGCAGGGAAGTCCATTTTAGTAACTCGCTTTGGTTGCCTTCTTCTTCTTCAGTTCCTCTCTCTGCTTCTGCTTCCTCCTCTTGCTGCCTTCTTTGTATCCTGAGGAAACATGGCTTGTAAAACACTTTTCACAGCATTCTCGGACTTTTCTCTCTAGCAAAAGCACATGTTCTCTGAATGGTTTAAAGAATATTAAAGAAAAGCTTCCTAGTGTGTTTGTTTTGTTTTTTTTTAAATTGTCATTTCTACTATATCCCCCATCCTACTATATCTCTTACATAGGATAGAAAGAAAATACTACCATTCTTTGAAGTTTGAAAAGATCTGAAGAACTTTCAAAATACTTCAAAGCCATTCAGGAAAAGCTTCAAAATTAGAGCACATGCAAAACCAGAATAATTTTCAAAAAGGAAGCAATAAATAAGATTTATGCAGCAGGAGCAATTTAAGTACTGGCATTTCCTGCTCACAGTAGTCAGAGTTACCACAATATTTGCATTTCCATTTTAAGATTAGGGAATGCCAAGAATCCTGAGTAAATAAGAAGGTGCTCAGTGTTTACCAATATATATTTTATATGCTGGTCATCAGCCTGCTCATGCTTAACTATGCACCACAGGTTATATTCAACTGCAGCCCCAATGGTGCATGAAGCATGGAGTTCAAGCAACAATTATTTGCTGCAGGTTCAGTAGGCACAAGCTTCCAGCCATGTGATCATCATTCCAATGGTTTATTACCCCCACAGAGATGTGTGAAAACCAATTCTTGCTCAGATTCACACCTTTTCCTCCAAACTTGCAGCAGAACTGGCAGACTTGTACTGGCAGTGAACTGTGTGAACCACCACATCTACCCAGGTGCACTCCTAAATCTAAACTGAGAGCTAGCAAACATTTCCCTCAGACAATCACTGTGTGATGTTTTGAGGCAGCTGGAGGGATCTTTCAGCTCAGTGGTGCTGTCACTGGAGATCAGCACAGTCCAGTGACCAGGACCAGCACAGAGCCCTGCAATCCAGTGAGAGGCAGGGCTGGGACTCAGAGGAATGGCCCTGGAAAGGCACAGCTCTGCCTGTATGGAAATCTTTTTTTTTTTCCTCTGTTCTGTCAGCAGGCAGGCAGAGGTGGCCCCAAGGAAGCAGTTTCACCAGTGCACCTGGTTCTCCATCAATTTATCAATAGCAAAATTAAGATGGGAAAAGGAAGTGATGCAAGGCCAGGGGAGTGCAAATCCACCCTGTGGCTGCAGTTTGTTCCTCACCAGAGCTCCTCCCAAGCACAGTTAGAGAGCTAAAGTTCTGAAGTTTGAATTTAAGACTTAGGGAGAACAACGAGGTAAGTCTTTCAGCTAAAACCATTTGAGACATTATCAAAGCTTAGACGAAATACACTCACTTGTAGCAATGGGAAACTGTTCTAGGTTATCACTCTAGCTCTTGTGCTGTACCCACAGCATGACTTCATCTTTTGTAATCATCTGAGTCAAAAGGCGGGATATTTATTTAGAAATTCTGCCATGAGCGATCAGCCTGCACTAAGTTAGAGTGGAAACCAGTTTTCTTGTTTAAGGAAGAGGGAAACTGGCAGTGCTTAGCAGAATTGCAGATGACACTGGGTTTTCCCTGCACTCTGTCACCCCCTGAGCTAAACTCCTGTCCCTGGAGTCACTGTGGGAACATCTCCTCACTAAGAACTTCATCCAGGAAGTTTCCTTCCACATCAGCCCTTTGGTCACCTGTACATCACCAAAAAAAGGATCCTTTTGCATTCAATTCACTGAGTAAGGCACCCATCCCTGAAGGGCTCAAGCATCTCCCTGCTTTCCCACAGAGGTCAATGGAGGTGGAAGAGATGTGCTGACTCCTGAGAATCAGTCATCTGGGGGGTGTTATTCAAAGGGTTCCTCCCTTTACTGGAGGGAAAACCACCATCATCTCAGCTGATCAGAACTAGCTCATGTAATAACTATGAAACAATAACACAGATATTTGGGAAAGGATCATTAAACCTAGCAGGTATTAGATTCATAATTTTTTTCATTTTTCATTCTCAAAACAGTGTTAGTATTTCTAAAAGGTTTCCACATCCAGGCATTATAGCATTTGATGCTGCTATTTTATAGCATTATGCCTTTTTTTTTTTTTTTTGCAATCATTCATTTTCTTCAAATGCTTGAGATTTTGAAAGCAATTCTAGCAACTGTTTCTTAAAAATATTGAGTCAATGTAAATTATGACTTGAAGTGAATGCCACATTATTTATTGTCTTATAAATGAAACCACTTAAATGTTAAAATATTGTGGTATGAAGATATTTAGGCATTTGACAACATGGTCTCCTACCAGCCCCTGGAATGATAAGGCTGAAAAGTGGAAATCTTTCAAGCGTTATCACTGACACACAGAAAGAGATTGCCCAAAGTAGGAGATAACACACAAACACAGAGTATTCCTCAAGAGAAAACTGCCAGGTCTTTTCTGTTTTGAGCCTGCTGTGATAAATAATTTCACTGTCTGCCATTTCCTTTTCTATCCCCACCTAAGAAGAAAGGATAGGTCAAACTTTGCCAGTCTGTTGCTCCAGTGATGCTATGCTGGGTGATAACAGCCAAAAACCTGATCCAAACAAGTGAAGCAGCTCCTGACATAAATAAGAATTGCACACTGAAGATGTAACCCTTCGGTGCATATTTCACTCAAATACTTCAACCAGCACTAATTAAAAGTGTATTTAGCTGCCTTGGTTACAAGACTAGCCCCAAAGTCATGAGACAACAAAATCTGAATTAGAAAGCAGCAGCCCCATGACTGATCACTGTGCAGTGAGCCTGTGCCCTGGAGAGTGGCCAGCATCCCAAAGTGTCCATAGAAACTTCCCATAGTAAGTGCCAGGCTGAACTGGCTTCAGCCAAACAGTGCTGGCCTTGGAGCAGGCTGTTCAAATTTCCACCCTTAGCAGCAATCTTTAGCCACCCAAACTCTAGAAATGCCTCATGGGGCAGAGGGAGAACAGGTTGCCAAGAGCTTCCCCAAGCTGTGACGTTTGGAAAACAGATTCACTCAAATGCAGATAGAAATCTCCCTAAGTTGGTATTTCTTGCTTTTGTCAGCTGCCAGGAGCAGAGATGGGTGAAGCAAGAATCCACACCATTAGGAATTACACCTGCTTTACTTGGATAATCCTTGTCTAAAAGAAACAGCATCAGCTAACCCATTTCATCCCCTTCTTTTCTAGTTCTGTAAGAGCCATAAGGAGCATAGAAGCTACTCCAGCTTTCATAAAGCTGCTCAAGGCTGAAAACAACTTCCAGAAACTTTTAGGTGCAACTCCTCCAACCATCACTCAGCAAAGACCCAAACAAACTGTGAAGTTTCTTTGCTGTGTCCCAGACTGACTTTCCTTCTGGCTTTCTACTTCCCTGCCATCTGCACCTGCCAGAGTCACGAGTTTTTTCAGTCACTGCCTGTGAAGCTCATGGCATTCCTGGGTGGCAGCTGCAGGGGAGGTGTGCACAAGTGTCCTGGGGAAGACACTCCTACCCAACACATTTCTGGTATCCCACTTTTTCCTGCCCTTCCTGACATCTGCCTGCTCTACCAGGATGCAGAGAGTGACCACAGGTCTGCTCCACCTTCCTTCTGCCAGCACAGAGGAGTGGAGGACTCAGCAGAAGGAAACAAGGTGTTCAGCCACAACTGGCAATAAACACACAGCATTGCTGCTGCTTGACGCACATCAGTGAGCAATAAGGGCCACGAGTGATTTTTGTACAAGATCTGCTAAGGTGAAGACTTTGGAGGAGCCTCCTTCCACTTCCAGAGTGAAACACTGAGTTTGGGTGTGGGAGCAGAAAGTTCACGCTTTCTGCTCAAGTCTCAGAGAAAATGTTCTCCAAGATCTACCAACTTTTTGCTAACATTGTGGCCTTCCTTCAAAAGCATGGAAACAGCCATGGCCCCAGCACCCACAGAGCTTTAAAAGGGCAGTGAGGCACTTTCAAGCTGGGTTCTGTAGTGCTCTTTCTAATTTTCTGCTCTTAGAAATGTCTCTCTAGTCAAAACAATAAACTGCTATTTCAAAGGCAGCTGGCTTACTTCTGAATTGCAGCCACCCTCTGTTATTTTAGACTGATCACACTTACATATGCCATTGTAATAATTGCCCCCAGATCACAGCTTCAGTATAATTTAATGTGTGACTCAATTTGCAATTACAGCTTTACACTTTCACATCCCCTCCCCTCAGCCTGAGCCACTGCCCAGCACACAGCACAGCCTGACCTACTAATTCCTTCTCATCCACAGCTCCTGCCTGTGCCATGGAGCATCGTGGGGAGGGAGCCTTCAGTCAAGACCTGGGGTGACAAAACATCCCACCCCATCTAGGTATGTTGTTCCACTATTCAATTATCCACACTGTTAAATCCAAGGGGTGAGTTCTCCAGTTTCACTGGCCAACCCATCGATGTAATCCCAATTTTGACCTTTTAGGGGACTGAAAAGCTTTAAGCAGCTTGCAGGGGCCTTCCTTCATGCTTGCTCACCATGCCATTTTCTTTACCAATTCTGCCTGGAATTACCACAAGAATGCAGCAAGCCAGATACCACCTCTTTACCTCCTGTTAATTAAGGTAACACCAGCACTGAATAGATTTCCAAGGTTTTACTCCCAAATGGCAAGCAAAAGCTTGCAAGGCTATGCAGCCATGGAAGCCCTTCCACACACACAGCCCAGCTGTCTTTGATGGATAACAGGATGATTTTGTACCAGCAGCCAAAACACCATGCCTGAAGGCAGCTAAGCCTGGGGGCAACCAGCCAGCCTCCAAATCCACCAGCCAGCCTTCCCAGCCCCTGCCCCACAGGGTACAGCTGTTACCCCATCCCACTTGCACAGTTACAGCCAGGGGATGTGGAGCAAAGGGAGGGAGAACTCCATTTCCACACCTCCAGCATTCCTCATGTATTAGATTTCCACAAAAAACAGTGGCTTTGCTTTCCTTTCTCTTTCCATTACATGCCCAAAACGAAGTTCGTGATGGAATTATAAAGTAATTAGTTTGGATAACAAAGCACATCACTGTTACTAGTTAGTAAAGTGCAATTCAGGAAACTGCATGTTGGTAAAAAGAACAGAGACTGAATTAAAGATGAAATTAAGTACAAACAGCTCAACTTTCCAGCAGACAAATCCATGCTAGGAAAGGATCAAGATTAGTTAAGCTAGTTCTTTTAGAATGGCTTCCTCTTCACAGATGCCCGTAGATAAAAATGCAGCAAAAAATGAATTATTAATGTTGTAAGTTGTAGGTTAATGCAAGCTATTTCTTTGAAAAGGAAGAGCAAACCTTGCAATATTATCTTCCAAATAATGAAATTTTTATCGTATTTTTTCACTATTTTAACAACAATTAAACATTTCAATCATTCTTGATGGATAAAGGTCAAAACTCTCAAATCCAAAGCAGTAGTTTTTAAGGGGTAGTTACCACTGGCTCTGGCATTGACAGCTGCCATCCCCAGGTCTCTGCTGGCATTAACACCACTTTGACACAGCTCAGATCCCACCAGTCAGCCATGTATCACACTATCAGGGAGCACAGCACTCGCAGTATCTAAATTCTTATTTCAAAAATTCCTTGTTGGGAGCTAGAGAACTGTTTGAGATATGCAGTGACGTCAGAGCACAAGAGGTGAAGTTTTATTCTAAAAAGCCATTATGAAACCAGGAACAGTTTCCAGAGCAATTTCCACTAAAACACAAAGCATCCACGGTAGATGGAGAATTAAATTAAATTATTGTATTTTTTTGTTGAATGTGATGAATGGCAATCCTAACTAAGGAGAGGATTCATCTCCCCTCTGGATATTGCCAGTCTAGAGGAATTGGCCAGCCTTTCCTCTTGGGCACTAGAGATGCCACTTCCAGAGGGATTCCCACCACATAGTCAAGATTAATCCTATCCCCTTCTCCTTCATTTAAATTTCCTACGGACTTACAAATCAAAATTCAAACAGCCCCATTCTTAGAGCTGGGAAAAGAAAACCACTTCACTGCAGGTGAATCATTAATGACTGAGGGTTTGCTTGAGATGCTCCAGCTGGGACAACATCTAAAACTGCTGCCTCGTCCCACTGTCAAGGGCCTTATACTGGTGGTGGCAAAAATGTCTGATTCAAGGTGGAACTGCACCTGGTTTGAGGCCACTGAACTTGACTGTTTCCCAGTGAATTGAGAGGGCTTTGGAGCAAGGCAGAGACGATTCTCTCCTGATGCTGGCCCGTGTAAGCACGGCAGTGATCGATGAGAAGCCAAGCAAGTGAAGTGGTCTCTGTAATTACAGAGCTGTGCTGGTGAAGCTGCTTGCAGGGCAAGGCAGTCAGCAAAGGTGAACACCCATGAAGGGGAATGGCATTACTGGCCAGGGCTCGTGCACAAAGTCCCCAGGGAGGGATTAAGACACTCACGTAGGTTTTTATGACTGACTCGACCAGTCCTTCAGCAGCCCTGTCCATCAGAGGAACAGCAGGCAAAATATTTAAAGCAACAGTAAAATCTGTCTTACTGCAATCAAGTTTTCACCCTGAGTCTTTTTTGGCAATTCACAATCTACTGGTAGAAGACAGCATTTTGTGATTGCACTAATACTTCTGGAAATTAATTTTAATTGCTAACTTGTGCGTCTTGGAGCATAAATAAATTCACAGCAAAAAGTCCTAAGTAATCTTAAAAATTGCTCCAAAAATTGCATGGTGCATGTTAAATGCAGCTGCTCCTTGGAATCCATTGCAAAATATTGTGATTGCAGAGATCCTCATGTGTCCAAAGGCAGGGCCAAGGTTTTGTTTTGCGAGCCACAGACACAGGAGACCAAACTTGTCTCTCTCTCTCTCTCTCTCTCTCTTGCGTGGGAAGCTTCAGGACATCAGCCCAGAGGTTACATTCAAGCCTCTGTAACTTTATTGGGGTGGTTTCTTTTCCTTTTTTTTTAAAGAAAAGATTCAACTTGGTCATCTTTAAAGACACAAAGCTTCCAGCAACTTATCAGGAAGATATTAATCTAAATTATTCTATTTTTTCAATCTGTCATCCTTCGTAATATCTTTAGGTCTTCCATACAAAAGGCAGTGTTAGGTTTAAAGGCTCATAAACACAGTGGAAGTTGGTAAGCTCTGGGAGTACACAAGCACCTGTTTAGGGATACAGTACATATTTTTCATATGCTGTGTTTACCCTGAGAAGCCTCATAGGCTCATACTTCCCAGCACTTCACCTGATTTCGCACTACTGAGAAGGGTTCTTGGTTTGGGCATCCAAGTAAAGGCATCTTTCACATATCAGAAAAACCTGTCCTCACAGTCCTGGATGATCTCTGACCACAGGTTCCAATTAAATCAAGTAGTTTTGAGGACTTCGTTGTCCAAGATAGCCTCTGGACTACATTGCCAAAAAAATTACAGACTGGAAATATATCAAAGGACTAATTACTTCCAAAAATAACCCAGACAATTGCCACGTTGCCACGTTTGCCTGAAGTTCTCAGTCTCCTCTATTAGGATTTAGTTGCCTAAAATTGCATCTTCCAGAAATAGCATCAACTTGCTGAACTTCTCCTTGGACAAGGAAGCCAAGCACAATTTAAGTAAATGAATGTGCAAAGTATTGTGATGAGTTAACCTCTAAAATGCCTTCACTTTTAACAACAAAGAGCAGAGGCACTTCAGCAACACAACAGTATGTGCCCTGGATCCTTAAATATCCCAGGGCGTTAGTGAATCTAGGCTAAATGGAAGATCAGAGCTAAAGCAGGATGAAGGCAAACAAGCTGCTTGCTATTTATTATCTACCAGAGAACTAACATTAAGTCAACACACAGCACCAACTTCTTCCTTGGCTTTTTGAGTTGGACTTTTGACTGTGTGATGGGTCCTTCTCTGCACGTTTCTCACCAACATGCTTGTGCACACCTGATAAATAAAATGGGGCCTCGAAGCTGCTCGTAACGCGGCTTTTGTCTTGTTCTTCCACCTCATCAGTGCTGTAGTGGCAGGCAAAGCGGGGGGAGCTGGCAGACTTGTGAGGCTTCAGCAGGCGCAGGTTGGCGGGCTGGGAGGGCAGCGCGTGTTGTCCTCTCCGTCTGCACTCCTCGGCAAAGGCTTCCTCGTCTGCCTCCCCTGCAAAAGGCAGAACACGCAAGAAAAGTGAGCTGCACCCAGAATGCATGGATTCAGCCTGGGAAAAAAGCCCTCAGAAATGGGCTGGGTGTTTGGGGGCACAAAACCAACGTCTTGGCTGTGGTTGGTCACGGACAGTCCTGTGTATGTGCAGACTGGGGAGTGTCTGGAGCAGAAAGTGTAACAACTGTGTTAGTTTTGCACTATTTAATTAGTGGTTTGTTTTAGGTTTTTTGTATCTGCAGACTGGGGAGTGTCTGGAGCAGAAAGCTCCATCACTGGCCGGTCACTACACTGAAGCCACCCAAAACAGTCCACTAGATATGATGACTCAGGGGCCACTTTTGCCCAAAAGGCAGGGTGAGGGAGCTGAAAACATGGCCCTGGACAGGATTTCTGTCCTGTGCAGAGCATGTCATCACATCCCACCTCACCTGGACTGTCCTGTTCAAGGTAAAGGGAAAAGAGAAATGAATACCCAAACTGCCTACAGGGGTGGTGGGACAAGAATTTAGCCAATATGGGTTCAGAGGGGCCAGATGTTGAACATCACAGCTGGAAGGATGGTGGAGATGTGTGATGGAACACATGAAGACAAATCATGTTGAAACTGTGAGAGGTAAACACAGCCCAGAGGCAAGGCAGGCACACACAGCACAGGCCAATGAACACAATGGAAATAAAACTCAATGTTTGCAAAATCTGGTATGAAAGATGAGGTACTCCCGTCATACTCATGCTGTTTTGCAGATGACACTTTCCTTTGCTGCAGAAACTGCAACAGTATCACTGCTGCAAAGCAGAGAAATCAACTACCCTAACACACACAAAACTCAGCAAAACCACACATTGAAAAACAAACAGACCCCAAAAAGTCAACAAAATATGTTCAACAGTGAAAATAAGGGGGGCAGAAGGGAAAGACTGAGAACAAAGGTGTGTACCACATTTGTCTCTTAAAGGCTTTTTAAAGTTTCATTAGTTCAATTACTTAAGTACTTCTAATAGAGCTGATGAAATATGGCATCATTTTATTTTCATCAAAAGTGGTGTGTCATATTCTGGAAGTTTTTCCTGGGATGTGCCCGGCATCAGCTGCTCAGGCAGGGGTGTGTGCTCTCAGCTAATGCGTGTGCTCTTAGTTCATGGCTGGAAAATGCTTTGAAGATGAAAAAGGCACCACATATGCAACACAGGACAGAGCAGGAACACCCACTTTGTGTGCTCCCCACACCACCACTTCCAGACACAACGGGCTGCATTGTCTTTACCTTGTAATCATACACGGGGAGATGCTTCTGAGAGCATGAGGAAAAGGAGGCAAGGTGTGTTTAAAAAGTCATTTCACAGTGCAGTGAGGCACCCGAGGCCCTGCAGCAGAGGAGGACTCCAGGACGTGCCTTGCATCGTCTGCCTGAGCATCCGACGGGCTGGGCTTGGGTGTGAGCAGAGGATGCTCCTTCCCCACTGCTTAAATGCCCATCCCCACCTCCACACTCCTGCTTCTGTACCCTGGTGTCCCCCTCACTTCCAAAAGCAAAAGCAAACACCACGAAAACACGAGTGGTGATAAGATCATCACTCACAAGGATTTTTGCATTTAGTCTCTGCCTGCCTGCATCACACCAGTGTAAAACCCTGGGTGTCTGGCTCTCCTTGCAGTAGGAGAGGGCTGCCAGGACAGCACCAGGACTTCAGCTACAAGAGGTAGAGGACAAGGAAAAGCTCAGGGAATGCCAGATGCAGAATTGCCATCATTACCCATAAGAGGCTACAGGATTTTACACTATACACAAACAGCACTGAAGCAGGTATCAGGCTGATGATACCAGGTCTATGAAGGTAAGCCTATAAAATGCAAAGACTAAGAAAAAAAAGCACATGGAATCCATTTACATCAGCTACACATACAAAAAACAGTCAAGAGAGTTCACTTCCTAACAAATTACAGTGCACCAGAAAGAGGAGATCCTTCCTCTCCCATGGAAACACAAAGTGCATGGATTTCTTTTTCATGTGCAAAGTCTCACTTAATGTATGTTTAAAATTTATATTCACAAATAGATGCAGGAATGGGAAACATGCTGAGGCCATTCTTGAGGCTGTGGGTGTCTGTGCATGACAGAGACATCCCAACCAGGCACACTGACAACTCCTCTGTACTGGGCTCAGGGAACCAGCACACCTTTGGAATCATAGAACACTTCAGCTGGAAGGAACCTTTAAAGCTCATCTGGTCCAACCCCCCTATAATAAGCAGGGATATCTTCCAGCAGATCAGGGTGTCTCAGGGCCCCATCCAACCTGACCTTGAATGTTTCCAGGGATGAGACACGTCCCAATTTGTGGACAATTTGTGCCAGTGTTTCACCACCTTCATTGTAAACATTTCATCCTTGTATCTAAGTCAACCCTCCTTCAGTTTAAAACCATTACCCCTTGTCCTCTCACTACAGGCCCAACAAAAAGGTCTGTCTCCATCTTTCTTATTATCTCTCTTTAAGTATTTGAAAGGATTAAATCCATCTTGATCATCAAAGAGTCCTTCAGTCTAACATATCCCCAAAGCAAAGGCAAATTTTAGACCCCAACAAGTAGACCCTGAAACTTTTCCCCTCTTATGAGTGGGAGAGCAGGATGGCACCACAAATCAGTTAAATGGTGTAATATCATGTCAGCTGTGATTGAAATACTGAATCAACTCCAGTGCTATGCATGGCATGAACTGTGTGATCCTCCTCTGATCATCCACCTTTAGCACACCTGGCATAGCAAAACTAAGGTGTGATTTGCATCAGCTGTTCTCTCCTGTTCTACATATTTCAAACATTCAAGTAAGACTGTACCACTGCAAATAGAAAACCTGAATAGAATTTACTCTGGGAGAAGTCAGCCACAAAGGACATTACCACCAAAAAGTGCCTTAATTCTGCTAGAGTTTTGTCAGCAGTGACGTTTTGTCCTAGAAATGGCTTTTAGGAAGAGAGCTGGTATTGGGGGTGGGGGCTGGGTGTGGAATACCTGAGTTCTGAGCAGGAATATCCACCCAAGGAGCACCTTCCAGGAGTGCTCAGGGTGCTTTAAACAGCTCTCAGTTCCCCCAACACCTCCTTCTTGCCATCCCCTGTGCCTCCACACCAGCACACCCACGTGAGAGCCTGGGCAGCCACGCTGTGACCCCAGGCAGGGACTGGCCCATGTTAAAAATAACTCTTTTGACAGCTTATTTTTAACCCAGCTCAGGGCCTGCAGCCAGCTCATCATATAGCCACCCCCAGCTGGGGCAGGGAAGGGGGAAATTATCGAGGGCAGCTGGAATCAGCATCCAGGTTACAGTGTTAAGAAAAGATCTTATTCTACTAATGCAAATAATAATTAAAAACCTAGCAGTTATTTCATTTGCACAACCAGTTTGGAGAAGTTATGTTTCTAAAGGTTAATTCTGCAAATTATGGATTTGGCATTACCAGTAACATATAAAAACAATAATTAAGATTTGGTTTTCTGGTGCACCAGGCTCTCTGAAACGAACAGCAGCTTCCAGGGAAGGAAAAAACTAAACAGAGCTGTAGCATCCTAAAATGTTGTGTTGGGGCTAAAAGCTGCTTTCTGCTCCAAGCAAGAAGGGCTGGAAAATAACTTGTGATAGCAGAGTGGTGCTGCATGGCAGGGGAGAACGGGGCTCCCTGGCGCTGTGCTGTGCCAGCAGAGGGCAATATTGGCTGTGGCCAGGTGTGCCAGCAGAGCAGCCGCTGCCAGCCCGGACCGGGTTTTTTTGTTGTTCTTTTTTTTTTTTTTTTTTTTTTTTTTTTTTTTTACACTGCTTGGACTAGGTGAGGGCTTAGGGGAGCCACCAGCTACACCCAAGGCTCTCTGATCCTGGAAAATGAAGATAACTCACACGAATAAAGGCACCGGCAGAGACTGCCAGGTGAGCTGGGACTGGTAAGTCTCACAGCACTTCACACCAAAGCAGTCCTGCACGGGCTAGCATTATTATTTAGTGTTATGTTTAAGTAATATCCATGTATGTCCAGGAATTGAACTGAAATCCTAGCAGGAATCAGCAGTAATTAATGGCAAGACAGTAATGACAGAACTATGCTGAACAAACCAGGGTAAACATCCTGGGGAGATGGAGCTGCTGATTTGCATTTACCAGCTCACTTCCCGCACGGCCCTGCTGTGTTCTTACACACCTCACCAAAGAAATACACCTAGAATCAGGGTTTCCCCTGTATTATGAAATAAAAAGCAGGTGCACCAGTTTGTTCAGTCAAAGGAACACTTCCCTGAGGTCACAAACACCAGAGAGCCCCTGATCCCACAAGCAGCATCAGGAGATGCACCTGGCGAGGGACATCCAGCTGCACCTAAGGACACAACAGCTCCGAGCTAAGCTCCTGCCACCCGGTTATTCAAAGACGCTTCCTCCATTCAAATATTCATTGAAGGATAGCCTATGAAGTGTTTCTCTAATACTTCAAGACTCTGAATTTAAGGGGCATGTAAACTCAGAGCAAGGCATGATGCTGCTTCAGCTGGCAGTCTGAGGTTCACCTGACCTGTTCCTGATGCATGCTGACATCACAAAGAGTGCAGAAAGCGGGATGGGGGAAGCTTTTCTTTAATTTTTTTCCCCCCTTCCTATTGCAAGGGTCTGGAATTTAGCCTGTGCTTATAGAAGACACTGGAGTTTCTGATGACTCAACCACATCCGCTGCTGTTGCAGAGAGCTGAACTGCAACGGAAGGAGCAACCAAAAGTGAAAGAAATAAATCCCCATTTAAACACATTTATCTGAAATGAATTGCACTACGATCTTTGGAACTTGTTGATAAGATTTTTCTACCAATAAACTTTTCCATTATTACAGCAGCTCTGGTATTAATATTTACCATGGCAGAAGCTACCAGGGCTCTTCCTAGACTGAAGTCCAACAGTTGCTGGGAAATCATATGTTTTACAGGAACCAGTTCAATCTGAGAACTCATCTAATAACAGATCTGTCTACAGGCCTGGATTACCTTGGGCTGAAAAAATCCTGGAGATTACCTGAATCTTTTGTTTCTTCTCATGAATGCTTCATATCTAATGTATGACAGCATAGAGAAGACAGCAGGAGACCAGGTGACTCTATTAAAACACAGAAATGGTCTAATTTGGGGGGCCACACCTTGAAAGTTGTTTTCAGAAAGTTGCCAAATCATCAGTTTCTTTTAATTCCTGTTGGAAATGACAGATGCTCATTATAAAACACCCAGCCCAGGGTATTTTCCAAAACCACATGCGCACACACACACACCCCTCACCTCTCCTGAAACTGCAGACAACACGCTCAGCCAAGAATATACTCCCTCACCATTACTAGAGGCTATGTTGAGCAAGTTCTTCTGATTAATTGCTCTTAAACTTGTTTCTAAATGCTGGGAAACACTAACACTGTGGCGCTTAGCAGGAGTTATAAAACCCTCTTTCAGCCTGTGCTCTCTTTGGTTTGTCAGACTCAATAGAAACCCAAATTTGCATCGAGCCCTCTTTGCAAAAAAACCTCTGAGTTTGACAGTGACAGCCCTTAAAAATCTCTCTCTTGCTATTTGATGTGATGCTTACAAGAAAAAGCGGCCATTTTAAAATCCTCTGATTAAAAAGACGCACATAGTTTTGAAAGCTGAAAGAGCCTGAAATCACTCAGAAACTATCCAGGGAATGCCAGAGCAGCTGCCCCATCTGCACCATCACTTTCATAAACTGTAAAGGGAGTTTATTTCAACAATAACGTTTAGCAGCCAAAGCACAGGACAAACAATGAGGTTTTGAGTCAGCTCACACAGATCAGTGTCTTTCACCAATTATTGGCAATCATTTTCCTTCCAGAGCAAATGCACTCGGTGTTACAGAGAACACAAGGTGATTCAGGGTTTCCTGGTGTCTGTCTGAGACTCCTGTCCTGCAAAATTCAAGGAAATATTTATCCAAAGCGGTGCCTGGAGTGCTCAGCTGGGTAGAAACTGAAGATGCCAGCAGCTCCCAATCCATGCCCTGCAGAAACCTGCTCCCAGGGTCCCAATCTCACATCCTGCACTGGCTCTGACAGCTCAGCTCTCAGCACCAATGGCACTGCACTCAGATGTGGGTTATGTCTCCATGTTATGTCTTCAACCCAAAAACTCGTATGAAGTTTATAATTAGGGGATTTGGACTGGCCTTTCCCAGGCCAGGACCAGCACTGCTATCTCACCTGCCATGCAAACCAGGCATTTCCTGCAAGGGGAGAAGAAAAATCCAGAAGTGGCAGGAGATGGCAGGGGAGGTGGTGGCAAGGTCCTGGGAAGTGATGGAAAAAACAAGGGTGTGGGATTTGGGAAAAGGGACAGACTGATGGAGTGCTATTTCTGTCCCGGGAGAGGCCTGGCTGGGCTGCAGCACATCCAATGTCCAGGAAAGGGCAGGGTTCAATGCTTTCTGTTTTATGCACAGAGCAACCCTCTGCCCTTCTGGCTTTAAAAGCTAGCAAAGGACTAACTCCTTTTATTTTTGCCTTGTATTTATCTGCTCCAGTGCCAGCTCACACTGTTCCTGCCCAGCTGTACCCTTCCAGCACAGACCACAGCAGGGAAAGCCCCACACTGGGTTCACTCACCCTCCCTGCCCTGCAGCAGCTCCCTTACAAAGTTCAAACTTTGGATTTTCTTCCTTTTTTTTAATTTTTTTTTTAAGGTGGATTTTACCTACCACCCCCATCCACACCCAAGAACCCCATTATATCCTGCATTCAGCTCAGCATGTACCAACATGAATCCTGCATTCCCTGCACATCACAAGCTACTCAAGGCAACATTTCACCACAAAGATTCCCCAATCTGCAACAAGCTGGTAAAATAAAGTGAGTTTTCAGCACACACCAACCACAACAGCACTGCTTTGAAAGGAAATGTGATCATGCTGTTCCTCATGGTGGCTATCAGGGATCAATGGCTACAGCCACTCCTGTTGGACCAGATCAAGCTCTGGAGCCTGGCCTGAAGAGAGGGAGCTGCTTGGGAGTGCATGAAGTAACCTCCTCCCTGCCAAAACTTTCTCATCAAAACCTTTTAAAGCCCAGTGAACTGGTCCTACATTGTTTCTGAAGAAAGAAAGAAGGCACAGGCTGAGCACATCCAGGTTTCTGCAGCTACTTCCCTCCTGTTGAAGCACACCAGGGCATCCGTATCAATAATGCCACTTGTTCTCACCTTAAAGATCTGGGATGTAGGAAATGCAAATGGCAGGAGGTAACATGAATCCTCACATTTCCAGCCAGCAGAGAGATGACCCAATTTGCATGCTGCAGCTCAAAGGGAATTTTATTAATTTTAAGAGACTTTATCAAGCAGGGCCTTTTATTCATTTCTGCATGAATTTTGAAAGAAAGCAAAAAATGAGGAAAGAGCTTCACAGCTTGACATATATAAATACAAATTAGCAAGATTTCAAGCTCAGAGCTTGACCAAATGGACCTGATTTTTAAACACCAATCAAGATTACTTTAAAGATGGTATTTTCTACACTTTTCAGGGTCCTGTCAGAGGTCTACCCCAGTTTCCTGTAAGTCTCATTGCAAAGCATTACATTGAAGTGACCAGACCCCTTCAACAACCTGTACCATGGGCTCCTACTCTTGGGGCTTCTCTCTCCACACCTCACACAACACATAGCTGAGATGGAGCTCAGAACACTGTATCCGTCTCTGGCTCTTACATGGCTCCTCTTACTCCAGAAACTGTTATCACTGACAGCAAATTACTGTATTTGGTTTGATACTTTCAAGGTCAGATAGTGAAAAGACAAGGGGAAATGGCTTTAAACCATTGAAAGGGGGCAGGTTTAGATTAGATATCTTGGAATAAGTCTTTACTGTGGGCATGGTGAGGCCCTAGCACAGGTTGCCCAGAGAAGCTGTAGCTGCCTTATCTCTGGAAGTGTTCAAGGCCAGGTTGGATAGGGCTCTGAGCAACCTGGGATAGTGGAAGGTGTCCCTGCCCATAGCAGGGGCTTGGAACTGGCTGAACTTTAAGGTCCCTTCCAACTCAAATTGTCCTGAAACAAAAAGGGGCTTTTCATCGCAACTATATTTCAACATCAGACAGAAATCCCCGTGGGTTTCATCTCTACCATCAGGAAGCCTTGCAGTTTCACTTTGAAATTGTATTTGAAGTGCAAACCAAAATCCTAATGAGAGAAAAAAAAAAAAGGAACCAGCCTTTATAATGAAACTTAATACTCACTACTAGAGGAAAACAAAGAAATAAAAATTCCACAGCGCAACTACATGAAGCCCTGCCAGGTGCTCCATGGTGTACCCAGACACAAGGTACCTCCCACCAGTGCTTCCTCTGCCCCTGTGCCCAAGCAGAGTTCTGTGTGTGGACCTTCACACCTCTCACGCTTGTTCTCCAGAATCTCCCAGTTCCAGATGAAACAGCTCCTTCGCTGCCCCCAAAAACAAAACTTTGCTTCTTGTCTTCAGCCCTTCTAGGAGTTACCACCACCAGGTCAAGCAAAATTGGTTTCTACTTAGAAAGCTCTTCAAACAGCAAAAGCAGAGGAAAAGTGCTCTTCTACTTTTGCAACAGATCTTTGTAACTCTTAAAAACTAATGAGTTAAAGCAGCAAGATGTCATCTTATATTCCCATTAGTGGCCCTCTCTGAAAGAGCATCTCCAGAACAGTTCTGAGCAAGCCCTAATTTGCAAATTGTACAGCTGTGTTACATATTTTTCCATTGATTATCAGCTTTAAACCCATCTTCAAAACCTTAATGCACAGCAAACCCAGATTACCGTAAAAGAAAAAAAGATACATCAAGAAAAAGCCATGAAGTTAAATTTAAAAAGAAAAGAATCTCATGAGTGACTTCAGAAAAATGTGATGAATGACTTCCCCAGCTGTTTTGTCAACACTTCCATAGTAATTTGGCAAAAGCACAAAATCACTAAGTTTATACTTTCATCAAATGGCTATTAGTGTTGTTGAAATATCACAGACATGAGACAGTAAGTGCAAGCTCCACGCTTCATATTGCACTGTCCATGAGTTTGCAAGGTCTCATCTTTTCAGGTTAATAATTTGAAAAATATTCTCCCTTCTATCCTGAGGCTTAAATATTACACTATGGCTCTGACACTAAGGGTTCCACATATTAATTACAAAAAAAAGAAGGGATACCTGCCCTCTCCAATTATACCCCCCAACACGCAATTTATTCCTCATCCATCTATCCCTGTAATAATTAGAACTACAGCAGGCAAATCCCATCTTCCAGTATGAGCACACATCCCTGATTTACAGAGCTCCAGCTCATCTTTTAAATGACCCTGAAAACATCACATGCTCACAGTAACAGGACATCTCTTCTGATGGCTCAGTGGGTTTCAAAGTGTTTACTGAACCTTCACCACAAAACCCAGTCCTGGCTTTGACATCCTCCCAACGACAGGAACACTAAATCATTAGCTGCTTTTCAATTTTTGACACAAAAATGACGAGCCTGAATTTTTTTTTAAATAGTGTTTCAAATTGACATTCAATAGTAGTTTAGACTAAATACTATTTTTAATTATGAAACATGTACAGTTGGCCTTAGAGGAGACATGACTCCCAAGCTGCACCATCTTTTGTTGTTTGGCATCTCCAATCCATCATGGAACTCTCAAAGTTTCCAAACATTCTTCCTTTCCTACCCATAGCCAAGATCTATGCCTTAAAACCCACCACAGTTTAGAAATACAACTAATTTTTCAAATCCTATCAATAACAATGTTTATGAATGCAAACGTATGCATACATATACATGCATGTATTTAAACAGACAAAAATAAATTGTTCCATGTATGTTTCTCAAACTGAACTTCTGACCCAAACAGCCAATAAAGAAAACACAGAAATAAAAATTTTCTCAATTGAAAAAACACCAAACCAGGAACATGACTGCCACCCAGCACCAACAATACTTACAATTCTCTTTTGTGCCTGGAAACAGTATCATCAGTTTATACACTCCTTCTGCAGAGATCCAGTGGGAGCAGGCAAGATTTTACCAAGAGAGCTTTGTGAGTTTTGGAAAGAGAAGGAGAGTTTGAAGAGCGACATTAGTACCTCTTGGTGCACCCAGGAAGGCCATGTGTCTCTTTCCCAGGATGGCCAGGCAAGGGTTGCCCATTGCCAGAGCGAGGGCTGCTCCCACCCTGTGCTGCTGCAGTGGCACTATCCCACCTTCTCCTCTTCTCCCACACATTTGAGATCCATGGGATGGACGAAGCACCAAGGAAAGTAACAACCATTTCTAACCACCATCTCTGAGGCCAAAGCAAAAAAGGGGGGACAGTATTTAAGAACTACCATAAAGGCAGAGAAGCTGGAGTACTCCACATTCCAGAAGGGTGGAACACACACTGGAGTGCCCACTGGGTCTTGGTGGAGAGGTGGATGTGATGTGGGGAGGGCTTCACGCACCAAAACTGCACAACTGAACAACAACTTGACACCTGAAGTTGCCATAACCAGCTTCTGCTCAAAATCACCCAGCATAAAGATGTACCCTCATCTCCTGTAATTCTGTAATGGCAGTGAAACTTGTTCCAAATGTTTAAGTGACTAATTTTCAGTAGGTTCACTATATCATGGTATAAATATTTGAAAAACTACAAAAACAAATACCAAAACTGCAGAAGTTTGAGCTGCGTAACTACAATTTTGTACTACTGGCAGCCCAAAGTGCAGCATCCAGCAGAGCTACTCCACCTCCTCCTTGAACACCAGCAAACTCAGACTCTTCTCAGAAACATTTGCCAAGAGTTTTACTAAGTGTGAAGGTGTCAAACTTCATTTACACAAAAGCATTTCTCCTCAGCCTTGTGAACCAGTGTGGCTGACTCCCTTTGCAGGGTTGGAATTGTCCTGCACTGTGACACAGAAAGGAAACCTGGAACAGATACACAACAGGTAAGGCTGATGTTTACCTACACTTGCTATCATGCAAGTCAGTGACTGACAGAAACAGTCCCAGATTTTGCATATTTGAGAACATTTCATCACTTTCCAATTAAAATTCTGACCTTGCTTGAACTGCTGGTATTGAGTACAGGCTCATATCTCTATAGAAACAATCTCCTTTTACAGTAGTATTTAAAAATACTAAATAAAAGAATCATGAACTGTTTTTCTAAGGAGAAAGTTGCTTAGTCAAGACTGAATAGTGGACTGGAAACAGAATTGGAGCCAAAAGGGCAGCAACACAACCTTCCAGGAGATGGAATCTGTTTGCAAAAGCCTTCAAAGCACAGAATTCAATTGAGAAGATAAATCAATAAATAAAACTATGCCATTGTAACAGCAATAAATAAACATTTATGTCAGTTCAGCTGGGACCTGAGTATCCACCTTTACCCCAGTTTCTACTGAAAATCTGGAGGACCTATATTTTAAGGAAAGATTAGCCAGAACTGTCACAAAAATAGAAAACCCAAGAGGCTTTGACCTCTGTTAACAATCTATCATCTAACCTACATTAAAGCTGCACTCTAAGTTGCCAGCTTGGCTCTGTGCCACTTACAGGCTCAAACTCAACATGAGACACTGACAATCTGGGTAATTTTGCCACCACACCCAGAAAACAACAGCGAGCTGAATCGAGAGCCCAGCGTGAACCATGGGCTGGCTTTTGGTTTCAGGAGGAGCTGGGAGGCACAAGGCAAAACTCCCCCCCACAAACAGCTCTCATAAAAGAACTTTCCACTATTGGAAACTATTCTGTGCAGGGCAGCAAGCACCTCCCCTGCAACAGAGCAGCACGGGCATGCACTTGGCTTCGTGATTTATTCCACGAAAAGGGTTACCAGGGATGTTGTCATCATCTTCTATAAACATTTCGAGGGCAAAAGCACACATGTGATCTGATCTCAGAGCAAATGCTAGAGGAGAGGGAAGAGTGGAAGCCATGTAAGAGTAATCAATTAATCTTATGTTCTCAATTTGGTTCATCAAGAAGAGCAGGGAAGTTTAAACACCTGTGTCTTCTCAGAAAAATGTTTTATTTTCCTCAGCTGAGCTTCTTGTTTTTAGGAGTGATTACAAGAAGCACCTTCTCAATTAATCACTGCATTAGATGCCACTTAAAAGTCACTTTCTGTTATATGACACTTTTCAAGACAATGTTATAGCTATTAATAAATAAATTATTAATGGGTACAAAACTGCTATGAGAAAGTTTCAGGACAAATTACTCTACTTTATTTTAACCTTTAACCAAAGGGACTTTCTTCCAATTCTTTCAGGCTAATACTTTCAATATAGATCAAAAGTAGGACAATAGCAATGCTTCAAAAGTACTTTTGAAATTATGTAGACATGCCCCTCCTTGCAATACATCCTGCAATTTAGATACTATATAGTAGTAGCTGACATTGATATGTAACACCTCTAAAATATGAATATGCATAGTAAAGTACACATAATTTTCTTTTTACTTAACAGTTGTAAAAACCAATTTACTTGTCATTTTCTACCTGCTTCTCAAAAGAAAACAGGGTTTAGTCTACGAACACCTGGCAGTGACTCTGCCAGTGATGTAACAGGGGGCTTGAGCTGTACAGCAAACAGAACTGCATTTTCCACCTCTGAAATAGGTTTCACACAGAATGTAATTCAAATCTTTGAAGGTCCTTGGAAAATACAGATAAATTTGATAGAATTGTTTTGCTTTGACAAGTTCCAGTTCTGGTACATTTAAAAACAATTAGTTTTGAAGCCTTTTACTGCTAACAAACATTCAAGGTGTACACTGGCTACACACTTTGCAAACTACAGAAATATTTCTGTCTGAGCCTCCTTTTAGGCCAGAAAAGGGCAGAGCAGTACAGCACGTACACTTGTTTGCTTTTCCATTAACAAGATTCCTCGTGTCACTACAGCTGGCTCTGTCCATGCTGGTGACTGGCAAAAGCCTTACAGTTTTTATTACTTGCTCAGAAAGGAGACTGCACAAAGGCTATTTTCAGGGCTGAATACTTAGATCTCAAAATATGGTTCATTTGACCATTGAAGACTAACATTTTGGAGTTCCAGCACTCTTGAGGGAGGATACCTTTCCCAGAAAAGATGGAAGGACCTTAAGAGATACCAGGATTTTACCATACAACAGCTTACATTTTAGTTTTGTTACAAACTATGTTTGTTGCTTACATGACCCAAATGATGCTGAGTTATAATTCTAGAAAGTTGCCTTTCCTCAAGTTTCTCTTAGAAATAAAACTAAAAAATGCAGCTCTGGATATATACAAAACTCAAAATCCACAGAGAGGTTTTTCACACACATAAGCCCTGTAGGACACTTCCCTGGCTATTCTTTAGAACTATTTATCTGACATAATGCAGTCTTAGGCATTTAGCACACTACCAAATGTGATTCCATTAACAAAAAGCCAGCTCTTTTCATCACAGCAACTTAAAATTCCAAACACATGTATTGCTAGCTACATGAGATTTAACACACACTAAAAATAAAAAACTTTAGATCATTAAAACATTGCCCATGTTCAAGAAAATGAAAAGTTTACTCTGAAATGTGGATCTTTGGTGTATCGTTACATTGATTAACAAGAGATCTCCTAATCTTCAACTCAGGAGCTGGAATTAGGCTGCCTCAAGGTGCGCAGTCAATAGTTGGTGAGAAGACAGGACATACACAAGGGCTCAATGTATTGCAAATTCCAAATCTAATTCCCTGGCAGAATCATCATGGATGGACCTGGTTCCTCCTCCTCCTCCTCACTTAACATCCAATTCATTCATTTCAATAAAGCAACTTACCTGAACAGATCCAGAATGTCTTCTCCCACATGAAGTCCACTCTTGGCACCTACACATCCCCAACTGGATGCTTTAGGGCAATAGTCATCAGGCTGCCCCAGATGCATGTGGTGCTGGCTCCTCTCTTCCCAGCTCCCCTGCTTCTTCGGCACCTCCCAAGAGGCAAAGCAGCCCCCAGTCACAAAAGCATCCCCCAGTCTCAAAACCACAGTGAGGGAATATGACTTGTGCATGGATGTCAACATATCAGGAGGGAAGAAGCTGATACAGAAATGGAGGAGGGCTGGATGAACACTGTGCTCCATGGTGCATCTCGCTCTGCACCCCAGGCTCCCACAGCTCCCACTAATTCTCTGTAAAGCCCAAGCACTCCCTTCTCACTAGGAGATATTTTTCAGAAAGCTAGTCTTTAAGACACTGAAAAAGCCAGAGAAACTACTGCTCTTGGCAGCTTCTTCCAACAGTTAATCATCCATGTCTTAAAAATGTATGTTTATCTTCTCATTTGTCTAGCCTGATACAAATATTTATACTCTTCTTCCAAACAAGGCGACCTCTGATATGCACAGTTTTTTCTAACTGGTGTACACATTTTTTTAGAATCAAAGTGGAATTTGGCACACCATCCTCAGGCTGCAGAAGCACCTCCCTTGCTTGTGCTGGCAGGGGAGCAGCCTCCAGAGCAGCCCTGAGCCTGGGCAGCCAGAGAACAAGCAGGGTTCACTGGAGGAGGAGACACAAACACCCACCACTTCTGCATTCACTGTGGTAACTCGTGATCATGTTTTTCTGATGAGAAAGGCAAAAGCCAAATGAGGAGAAAAGTCCTTGAAATTTATGTCAACAGCACAAAACAAGCTGCATTGTTTTCCTGCTTCTCCCTCACTGGTTTCAAGGACCTTAAGATTTGCTGTTCTTCTCAGGGCTAAACCATCCAATCCCAGAAAAGACAGAAGTAGCGCTAGAGGTGTTTAATAAAAGCAACGTTTTGGTGGTTGCCCTAACTCTCAAGGTAAATGTCCCCAAGAGAAAAATCTTCCACCTTTTTGCAATTACTCAGGAGCTCAGTCAAAAACTGAAGGCAGGAGGCTTGTGAATGCTACCCCTGCTTGCAGGCAGTACCAAACACCCAAAACAGCTCTAAGTGAATTTCTAGCTCTCTACTGCTCTCCTGGACACCCAGCTCCCACTTTGTGTAAAACAGATGAATAATGCCCTTTCATTTTCAAAGTGCACTACATTTGGTGATAAGGACCTGACTATATTTCCATAGGCACCCAGCAGTAAGAAATGAGATTAGCAGAGTAATTCTCAGGAGTGTCTGAGTGACTACTTAACAGGAGATGTCCAAATAACTCAAAGCACCAAAGTGCCTTCTGATGAGATGCAGTGCTGTTACAGAAAGCATGGCCAAAGTCTTCTGGGGACAGAAGGCCCAGTCCTCTAGCTATGAAATGCTGCAGGAGAGGCTGAGCCTTGGCATGTGGGTTTTCTCCATTTTCCTTCAAAAACACTTTCACAGAGAAGTTCAAACCAATTTAAAACATCCACAGTCTAGCTCCCCCCAGAAGGAGAATGACAGAGACTGATACTGTAGATTGCTCTTTCACAAAAGCAAAGCATGGTATTTCCATTGCTGAGTATGACAAATATCACATCAGGATGACAAATGCAGATTTCGTTTCTGTAAAAAGGCAGCCTCCAACTACATGTCTAGGAGAAAACTTTGCCAGAGGTGGCTATGGTGATAGTTATGCAAGTGTGTGATAAATTAGCAAGTTAATCTTACTCTATATATCAGTTATAAAGATTAACACACACTTGACATATATTTCTGGAGGGAAACTGAAAGATGGATGAGGCTGCCAAGCTTCTGTAGCAGATGTCTCAAAGCTTCTGCAGCTTTATGACTTTATTATTGGGAGGTAAACTCCACTCCTGCACCACCATTCAATCAAGCTTCTGACTGGAACCAAGACAGAAGATTCCAGAGCTCCTGCTTTGCATTTTCAGCTGGTTTACTAACCCCTTCAAGCAACTCCGTTACAGACACAGCCAAGTAATTGTCTTTTCTGGCCATCAGGAATGTGTGTCCCACAACATGAATTCTATGACCAGTCACCCAGGCTGGATTCTTCTCTCATTCTAGCAACTCAAATAAATTTACAAATAAGAAACAATGCAGATAATTTCAAATTTTACTTTTAACAGTCAAAAAAAAGGGAGGAACTGAAGCATTCTTAATGTACTGTGTTATTTGTTCTGTCACTAACAGACCAGCAAACTCACACGAGCTGCTAACTAGGTGTTACTATTTAATAATCTAACATTCAGGTGAATGAAAGGATTCAGCTTCACTTTCACTGCTGGTAAACTAGCAGCTACAGGGTTTTCTTTTGTCTATTTTTATGAAATTCATTTGAAGTTGGTTGCATTGAAAAGATGACCTAGAAGGGCCCTCATCCGAGATTCAGAGGTAAGAATAAACTATAGGCCAAAGCCAAATTTTAAGAGTTATTACCAGGAACCTCTAAAGATACATTTTCTTGACTGTCAGTTTTAAGTTAGGTTCAAAAATTACCTATTTTTAGTTAAAAATTAACTCAATATGCTGAAAAGTTAATCTTATTGTAAAAGCCAGAAAAACTAAGGAGAATTCTATTTAACAGTGTCATTCTGATAAATGTTTTACTTATCTTCTCAATTAAACATACTTTAATCCCCACCACAACATTTTGAAGCTGACAACATCTGAAAGTCTTCCACTTCCTTTATTTATAAGGTAATTAGCAGTCAGGCCATCAGTGCAATCTACCTCACACGAGGACAGCCCAGCTTTCAGGCCTGGGCACTATCACCTCCCAACTCCTGCCTATCTTTTGGCCACAGCAGCATGACAGAGCATAGAGTACTCATGTGGCGTTTTGATTAACTTTCTACCAGCTGTTGTGAGAGATAACACCTAATGCAGCACTGAGTCTGCCAGAACAGTTTTCAGAGAAGTTTCAATAGGTTTAAATCAGCACAGCTTGCAGAGGTTCAGAGTTACGGCTCTGATTATCACAGGATTTTAATTTTTCGGGTTTTTTAATATGACAGCAGCATCTCAAACACGAGGTTTAATATTTTGTGAAGGTATGACCTATATAGCAGAGTATAAACCAACCACCTTCAACTCTAACCTTTCAAGAGTGCACTTCACTCAACAACCAACTCTAGCAGAGGTTTTTTTTCAAAACCAAGTAGGAAACCCACTAGAATTATACAAAGTCAACATTCTTCATTCCAGCCATAGTGCAACATAACAACCATTTCAGCATTTCAGGTGGAAGATAAGAAGTTCTGTACCTAGGACAACCACTTGAAGACAAATAATAACAGAAAACCCAAACTGTCTGTGTTGTGTATTAGGCAAGGCAAGCTAACAAACCCTGAGGGAGCAGACAGTGCAAAGAAGCTTTCTTATGTTAAAAAAAGGAAAGTTTTGAAGTTTGGTTACTGCTGACTGGCAGATTACTGATGTCCATATTGCTACTAGCCCATGAGAATATCATGACTTGGAAACAAGCCTAAATACCAGAACACCCAAAAATCACAACCAAAGAGGCAGATTTTCCAAAAATACTAAGAAACATTTCCACAAAAAGGTTAACAAGTATTTTAAGTACTGAGCCTTTTTCAAAGGTTCTCTGACCACAAGCATCAAAACAGCTGTAGCATTCATTCTGTAACACAACCATCTTCAGAAGCACTATCCTGTTACAACCACAGAATAAACTCGGGCAAAAGAGGTATTAAACTCACTTCTCAAACAGAACAGAAGCAGATTCAGGAACTCACATTTCAAAAAAAAAAAAAAACAAACAAACTAATTTTATCACTGGACCATCCCACAGATGATCTGAAACACAGCACAGCTAAATACAAAAGACAAACCTCCAGTTACACCTAATGCCAAAACACTGAAGGAGTCAAGGAAACAGGATAACCAAACACAAACACTGAGAAGAGATACAAACCCTCTGGGCTTAGAGATGATGGGTTTTAAAACCTTTTACAATCTTGTTTTCAGCATTCTAACTCAGCTCATCAATTAATCACAAGTCGATACAGGATCCACCTTACAAATGCTACGTACACATTCACGGCAGAGCAGCTTTGTCACCTACACCACAAACCAACCTCTCTGATTCTCAGCAGAGAAGGTATTGTGAGAACTGAGCACTGCAGGAGTGCAGCCATTTTACAGTGTGAAGCATTCTAACACAAAATCCCAAATTCCTTCAGTAAAGCCAAGTGGAAGGGGTAGGTGCCATGCAATCTACAGAGAAACTGGGGTTAGTGTGCTGCACTGGAATCGCTGCCATGCGCAAGGGACCCAAAGGAGGCTGCACCAGGAGAAAGCGTTACAAAGTTCTTGTATCCACCAATGAACTTTGAAGCAGAGCATGAAAGAGTAAATGACTTAGCAGGTTCAAAAACTCCATCTTGGTTTTTGCAAACTGCTGATTTCCCAGGAAGCTTAATTTAAATGGGATGGTGTCCCTGAACATCCTAGCTTAACCCCTGATGTATGAAAAGATGGCACTTTTAATCCAACAGCACATGGTTTTGAAAGCTGCCTCATCCCACTGTGCATTTGTACCTAGCATCTGTTACCAGTAACTTTTTCTGTTATTATTTTGTACTATTTTGGCCAAAATTGAAGTTTAAGGAAATGTGATGCCCATGATGATCTATCACTTCTAATAAACAGGTCTCATACACCCATGCAAATTAAATATTAGAAAGGAACATCAAAATTTTTTTCAAAGCAACCTAACAAGTGAGTTTTCAGGAGAAAATAACTAAATTCAGCAGAAGAAATTCTAAATATAACATGGAATATGGATTTATTTTGTGTTTTAAAAAAGGAGCTGGATGCAAGAAGTTGCATCAAAAAAAATGTTGGATGTGGTATTGTAGCTATTTCAAAAAACACACTGAAAGAGATGGAGACAGGTTTAGGTCAATTGAACAATGACAATTTTTCAAACCTGGAGCTGGAATTTCTTGTCCAATGATGTATTTGGACCAAGACCACATATCCAGTTCAAGCACCAGCCTATGGAAATGCTGGTGCGTGTGGGTATCTCATTCCTGCCAAACTCTGCCTTCTGCTGACTCATTCCTTGTGTTTTGCCAGTTTGTCTTTCTACCAAGGAAATGCAGCATTGCCATTTTAATGCTGCATTTTGGCCAGCTCTGGCAAGCAGCTTCAGGGATCTGAAGGCAGAACAGAGACTATCCAAAACACTGGATCTCGAGTACATTTAGTGTTAAAAATTTCACTACAGAACCCTGATGTGACCTGTTTGTGTGTAACACTGTGAGAAGGACCACACTTTCCTAGGTAAGAAGATAACCATGTGGGTACAGATTTGCCACCCTAATTGTGTTCAGGTTAACCTGAGCAAAGTAATTTAAATGTTAAAGAAGAAGACCTGGAATAAAACTAGAAGGAGAAGTTTGGCACTTTAATATAAAACCTATTGGTATCCAGAGGAAGGCATTCAAACTCAACTCCAGATTGTCCTAATTTTATTTGACTTGGTTAATCAATTTTAAAGCACTTTTTACAATTTACATAATTTAAAGGAGCACACTGCATCCTATAAATATAAATTAACATTTTTAATAACTCAAGACACCACAACAAAGCCAAATTTTGAAATAAATTTCATGTTTAGTTACCTGGATCAAGAAGTAACATACATGGGGAGGGAAAAATCAGCATTAACAAGAAAACACTGTTTAGTTCTAAACTAAGTTTGTGCTTCTACATCAAAAACACAACACTGAAGTGACAGGAACTCTGCAAAGAACTTGAAAAGGTATATAACTGCTTTAGTCCCAAAACCAAAGTACATATTTATTTTTTCTTCTACATGTTATTTTTGTCAGTTCTATCTCAAATTAGCATTAATGGTAGAGGGACAAAAGTACAATATACTAACTTTACTGCAAATACAAATTCTGTTGTAGCAGTTTGTTAGCTTGGTTTGGCTTAAGTTGAAATTGTTTTCCTGCATGAAAAACAAGAGCCTATCTTTTCAATGTATTTAATAATCAACACATTTGTTAGTACAAAGCAGATGGTGTTTAGCAAGAAGGCATTAGGTGATCATTTGAAAACACCATGCTTTTTTTTTTTTTTTTTTTTTAAACACTAAGCCACCCTGAAGAGTTTTGTGAAGGCCAGATGTTCAAAGCTGGTGCACAGATGAAAACTGCACATCCATGATCTATGCATGGAACTATCCAGAACCTGGCAGGTGTTGACATACACTATTAGTCACCTGCATGCATTCTCTGTGACACACAAAAACCAAATCTTCTTTCACTCAACTTTGAAAATCTGGTCTTAGCTACAAATAAACAGTTTACTTCACTCTGTTAATTTGACAAAGGGCATTAATCCATCTTTTGATTTTTGGCTGAGGACTAAAATTAAGAATGAGATATCATAATCCTAATAATTTTGTCCAAATCTTCAAAGCAATTATTAATTGCTCTCAAAATAGAAAAAAAATCATAATTCTCAGTCTTTTTGTAATTATTAAATGTTAAATAAATAAATTTATCAAATGTATATTTATATTTACTACAGATTATTTTTTGAAGGAAATCACCGAATCATTTTAGAAAACTTTTAAAAATATAGAGTTGCTTTAGGCCTAGACTTAAAATAATTACATATTAGGGCAAAAGATGGAGTTAGAGAGTCAACCTCTGAATGCTTCTTAAAAATAGGTGCTTCAAATACAGGTTTAGAAATGAAATTAAAAATCATGTTTTCAGTCATACTGAAGAAAACATCTGCAAAGATAAAAGGCCCTCATCCTTAAGATTGAAGAAAAAGATGGTAAGGGGGGAAAAAAAAAAAAAAAGCACCGTTTTCCCAAGTTGCCCAAATCACACACAGACACAGGAAGGTTACAAATGCCATTCATGAAAGAATGCACCACAAACATCAGCATTTATTCATTTTGAATTTTTTTAGCAAATGACAAAAGACTCAGCTCACCGGCTTCACTTTTGTTTACCTTTTGCTTACATTACACATTTAAACATTTGTCAAAACTTACTAAAGTTGTCTGCATTCATGCACAACTAGAAAACATCCTTAATTTATTTAAACCAGAAATGCATTACCAGAAATGTATTAACATTGTTCACTACTAAACATTAAAAAA
>VXBI01014073.1:2312088-2339272 GCA_013397375.1 Toxostoma redivivum | reverse complement strand
AAAAAAAAAAAAGTTGAAATTATTATAAAGGTTATCCTGGAACTGTTAACTTCACAGCAGACTTGAACTACTAATTGGCTCACATTTCAAATTGGAAAAAGCAAGATTCATGCTAGTGTTAGTGTACATCTTGCCCTAGCACTACTGAAGGATCATGGTTCACCTTGATCACAGATAAGAAAAGAAAAGTGCATACAGAAGTTTACAACATTTTTAAGGACAAAAAATGGTCCAATTGATGTGGTCCCAACGATTAACTCAAAAGTCTATGACAAATACGAGCTTCTGTGAGCTACTTACACTACTTAAGATTGAGTACAGATATACAGAAAGTTGAATTCGTTTGAAATCTTCAAAAAATGTTCCTGTCAATCCTCAAATGGTGGCTGTTATAGCTTAAAATTTCTGTTAAATGCGTGCGTTGAATTACTTGTTATCCAAGCGTAGCAGCTGCTCCTTACCATTTATTGTTAGCGACCTTAACTGGCCATCTTCTTCAACTTCTACTCTCTCTTGCCCATTCTCAACAATCCTGCAAGATAAAAAACCATGAACATTTTAGAGCACTGCAGTTTTAAACACCCACCAGACTTCAGGTTTAGGTAACAAACTGTATGGGAGCACCACCTGCTTAATGCAACTGTACTTGGCAAGCTTTGGTATTTACCAGTGCCGGAGCTGTCACCAGTAACCATCTGCATTTCCCCACTGCTTAGTCAGGAAAATTGCCTTCTGGAACTTGGAATCCTCCAGGATGTAGAGCTCACAGTAACAGTTGCCACCTCATACATCCTCACAGCTGTGCTCACCCTACACACTGTTGTTATCTAGGCCTAAATGCCTTGACAGATCAGCTGCACAATCTTGACATTGCATTTAGTCCCTACCCATTTGTTAAATGTATGATATTCTATATCCAATCACAATTTTGCACACAAGATGATCTTTAATCCACTTTTAATTTCATTGGAACAAGTAATTTGTAGACCTACTATACACCAACTTCATGACCAGCATGCATGTTACAAAATTCAAGTATTCCTGACTGAAAAGAAATTATTAAAGTGCTTTTGAGTTTTCAGATTTTTCTGGAATACACTCACAGGAAAATATCATGATCACACCATCATGTGATCCAGAGGCTGCCTTTAAGTGGTCATGATAGGAGCTCTCCAGTACAACAGTTCACAGAAGAACCTGGCACTTACAAGTACGGGACATGAATTAACAGAAAAAAAAAATTCATTCTCCCTCGCTTTTCTGTAATTTTTTATTAAGTAATGAAATTACATTTAACTACCTGTTCAGTACTCCTATATTGATTAGAATATTCCATGGAGATTATTCTATAGCTAACTAAGACTTGGATTTCCCAAATGCAATGATTTCCTCACCACAAGCATGAAATGAAGAAAAAGTACACTGTGTACAGGACTTGAAAATTCACTTTGCAACAGGCACATTTTTCTCCAAAGCAGGCTTCAGTTGCTTATTTTACTTAACAGACAGAAAAAAAATTACTAGCAAGACTTCACTCAAACACTGCCTAGAAAAGCACACTAAGCAGATGCTAGGGAGAATTCTTTCATAATGTCTGCAAAATTAAAATTCTTCCCATTTCCCAGTTAAAAGCTTCACAATCAATAGACACCAAACACACTTTCCTCCCAGAAGTTCAAGCTGACTGGGCAGACAATAGTCAAGGACCATAACAAAAGGTGAAGCACTACACAGGAGATTCTGAAGCCAAGAAGAGCTCCAGCTACGGCATTAAGTAACTCAACAGTGCATAGAAGAGAACCTAATAAAATATTTCAAAATGTTTTTAAGCATTCAGAGAAATCCAAGTAATATGATGAAGGTAATAACAAAAGTAAAAAAACATAAAAACATGTATCACTGTATGTGTGTGTGCAAAGATACAGTGTATTTATATGCATGTAATTATAGGTATGTACGTCTCTATATATAGTTTCACATAAATATATCTATATCACTTACCTCTTTGTAGTAATTTTTCTGCCATTAACTATTTTAGTTGAGGTTGATACTGATTTGAAGTTTCCCATCCCACTGCCACCAAATGACGTAGAGGAGAACGATGAAGTAAGGCCTCCATGTCCCAGAGAGCCAAACGACGTAAAACCTATTGAAAAAGAAGGCATTTGAATAAAATGTAATGACTGCATGACTGTGGAATCCAAATTTATCATCCACTCAGACTACATCCTACTTTCAGGAAACCCTCAGCTGGTTGCATCACACCGCCTCAGTGGCTAGATGGCATTAACACCAGCATGAGAATAAAACCATGGCTCCAGCCCCATCCATTTCTCTCATATGGACCCACAGTTTAAGTAGCAAATGCACAGCATTGTCCAAAAACCATTTGTTCATTCCTCCCCTGAAAAGGCATTCAGCCTTTATCCACACTCTGCACTCAGGGGAAAGCCAGCAACTCTACTGAATCTGATCATCAGCTCAAGTGCAGATGTTGGGATGCCTCAAGCTGGCAGGCAGAACAAGTCCTGTACTAGTAACATTCCAACCAATACCCAGATTCCCAGCACTCAAACTAAGTAGTATCATGGGTTTAGGCACAGGATTTTCAGGACCTGTAATAAAAGCCATCACACTCCTGAAAGCAAACAGAACAAAAGAATTCTAAAGCCATAAAGAAATTGCAGCACTAAAATAAAGGAAACAAAGTTCTACTTCTTAGAGATCTGTTAACTTTATATGAACTTTCAGGTAGCCCAAATACTCTAACTATGGCTTTATTTACATTTCCATCTTAAAGAGAGCAGCTTAACTTAAAAAAAAAAAAAAAAGAAAAAAAAAATCAGTCACAGAATTGGTTGAATGGAGAAGCCAGCTTATTATACTGCAATCCTCTGTGAGCCAAAATTGCATTTCTTTTTAAATGTTATGATATTTACCTGTGTCAAATGGAGAGAAACCACTTCCAAAAGCAGGGAATCCACCAAAGGCCGAGAAAAATGATCCACCACCACCTCTGTTCCTGCTTCCCCTTGGACCCCGCCTGCCCCCGAAGAAGTCCTCAAAAGGATCTTCTACAAAACAGAAGACAATATTTAAAAGGTCAGTATTACTGAGTGATTCTGTATTTAATCATTAGGAATTCTTTATTTAAAAAACAAACTTTTTTTGCTAACAGATAAGATTCTTCCTTTGAAATATTTGAGTCTACTGAACTGAGACTCCTCCAAAGGTAATTCCTATGCTACTTCTGGTCTAAATTCTGCTTGCTTCTGCACCTAAAATAATTTTATATATAAAAAGTAGTTGATTTTGTCTTATTTTGCCCGTTTAATATTAAAAACTAGTGAACCTGATGAAAAATACTGCATAAAGGTACCTGAACTTTCCAGCTTATTTCTATTCAAGATTTATTGTGGATCACCATGATCTGAAAAATAACTTCCAGATAGGTTGTATTAATTATTGAAATCTAAAAACAGCAGCCAGGGATTGATGACTCATTATCCTAAAGCATTCCAAGTGTTTAATTTAGCACTTGCCACATTAGATACTCCAAAAACGTATTCTGATGCACATTTAGCAGCAAAGTAGAGAGGTTTACACACAGTGTCCCAAAGAGGCATCCAGTCTGTACCAAGCAGGAGGGAGAGGCAAAAATAGAGAAAGAGGGTCATGGATAGAATGTTATTTCAAATTCAAGTTCCACTGTTATGTCATTCAGAACAGCTATTGTTCCTTCCCCACCAGGAAGACAATAGCCTCTTTCCAAAAAGGAAAAAAAAAAAAAAAAAGATGGGGGAGGTGTCAGGCCGTAGGGTACAACACTAGCACCTATACAAGCAGTCTTTATTTACTAGAATTATCAGAAAACTGCTTTTTTCTAATACTCTTGAGACAAAGACCAACAGAAAAAAGTTGCAATCATAAACCAGAAAGTCAATAAACATAATAGTTGCATTAAAACCAGAAAAGTTTAGAACTACAACTACTCACTCTCTTGATCAATCACAGTTCTCCCAGAATAAGTGTTATGGAGAACACCAATGATTTTACCAAGTTTTGCACATAGAGACTCAGTACTGAAAGCTCAGGGTAAGCTTTTAATGAAAAATGCAGAATCTGGTGATAGCAGTAACAGAGATATGAAAGCAAGGAAAGATTTGTGACTGCCTGACTGCTCAAAACTAAAACTGACAAAGAGAACTTCAGAAATGCAGAGTTTGTTCCACTTCTGGTATCTCCACAAAAATCCAAGCTGATTTATGATATATCACCAAGTTAATGCAATATGCATTATGCTTCATTAAGTAATCGGTAGGATAATAAAAATATATAAGTTACCATCTGGTTTATGTGCAATTGAAATGTCACAATGTACTTATGCTGAATGAGGGCAGCTGCTAAAAAAATACCCCTACACCTCTCCTAACCTCCACAGTTACTGAGTAAAACAACACAGCACCAAACTTTTATCTTACATACACTAGCAAGCAAGTGATACGATTTTTTTTCTACCTTGGACACTTTTTGTTTTGCAGCTTCTTTTTTTTTCTATGAAAATAAGTTTTCCTCAATATAAAGATGACCTATTAGTACCTTTATAGAAGTTAACCAACACTTGAGCGTGGAAATACAGGAATTATTATAATTTCCAAAACAAGCATTATATCCATTTTTAAAAAGGCCAGTTTTGTCAGCCTAGCATATCAACCAGCAAGTACAACCTCTGCAGTTAATTGTTTTGTAGTCCAATTTATTCTCACAGGAATGACTCAGAGGTTAGTTATGAAGGTCATTCACTCACGTGCACAAATGATCTATACTATATTACTCCCACTGTTAAGCTTTCTATTTATAATCCAAATTTTCTTGTTACCTGGAGTTTGAATAAAAACAAAACAACCTGTCATGTAAGCTTTGAGTTTTTAATCTCCCACAGTCTATCAGCCTATTCTGCAAGTGAATCTCTCCTCCCCTGCACAACAGCTGCAGAAACAAAGTTATTTAAGGGAAGATCACGGACTCTCCTAAAGATCCCTGATTATCAACCCAGCTTCTCAGTGGATTATTGCCACACCAAACCCCAACCAAGACTTGGCCATGCCTTATCAGCCTGCAGAGCAAAGGAAGAGGTCAGCACTTGGTATCAGCACGTGTCCAAATGTCAGGTGATTGCTGTCAGCAGCCTGGGAACAATCCTCCAGTGCTCTTCCTGTAACTCTCACGTAAAACAGACCAGCCACTCTTCCGCACTGCACTGCAGAATGCTCAGCAAGATGGATTGTGCCCAGCCAGGAAAAGGGGCAGGACTTGTCAGAGAAACTATTCCTTTATGGTTCTGACAGCCAAGTAAAGCAGGCAGAAGAAAAAAAATACCAAAACCATTAAGAGAAGGCAGTAGGAGGCTGCTCACTATCATTTGTTCTATCTTGCACCAAATACATATTGATACAGCAACCTCACAGCTACTTACACCCTCTTTATGCTTTTACTCCTTAAATCAGGATGATTAATAGCACCAACTCAGCAAAATAATATTTCAGCCCTGTAAGTCCATTTTAGCAGAACCTTTCCATCCCTGATAACCTTTTCAGAAAAAAAGGCCTTTTCCAAACCATTCAAATGCAAGGTGTTGGGGTTTTTTAATGATTCCTCTATAATCATTTTGGTAATTCCAGTCCATTTTTTTACTGAATGTGAGCAGCATATCAGATTAAGAAAACTAAGCAGCAAAAAGGAAAAAAGAAAAAAAGAAGAAAAAAAAAACCCACACCAAAAAATAGTCAAGGCCTTTGTAAAAAGGGGAAAATACTATATAAATACAATTTCCAAGCTTCAGAAAATCAAAATGTTAAATCAGTGATACTTAAGAGTATTAGTAACTACTGTATGGAGATAAATTCAGTCTATTATAATCTAGGTATTACCAGAAGCTTATGGGACAACAGACTATTAGATTCAGTTTCAATAAAAATGTTGGAGTATACTTCTAATGCAGAATTTGTGGTACTGTCAAAACAGCAAAGATCAAGAGAGAAGAGGAGGTGAGAAAGAACTTCAAGAAAGCCAGTGAGAAAGCCTTCTTATCTATTAACAGCAGCAGATGACATGAAACTTTTTGGAAAAGGCAAATGCTTAAGCAAAGAACTCATGGTAGCCCATTACCAAAACACCAGGCAAAATGAAGGACTTCAGGACTCTGGCTGTTACTAGGTAGGAAGACTGAAGTCATAGAAGCCAAGAAGTTGATGTGGAGATTGGAACCCAAAATCCCCAGCAACGTGGAATATTGTACCTAACAAAGCTGTCTGAAAATAATTGCATTGGAGGTAATGTTTTCATGAAAATTTACTCTCTTTAGAAAAATCATTGCTAACTCAAATGCAAAAACAGTCTTGTTCCTCTGGGTAAAACACTGAACATGCTCCCTGCAAACCATGGAATATTTCCTTGCTTTTCTGTAGTCGCAGGAAAAGAATTTCACCTCTCAACAGGTCAAATAACAACAACTACTGTAACAAATATCTCACTGCAGCTCAAAATAAGGCAGGTCATAATCTCTCCACTCTGAGAAGTCCTCAGCTATAACACAGAAACAAGACTTTTTCCCTTTCAGCTCATGGCAGAATACTACTTAAAAGATGTGATTGTTTTCCTTTCCTGCCTTGTGATCATGGAACCAAGTAAGTTGCACTAATTCACTGATCCAAAAGAAAACACTGAGTTGTTACTTTCTATTGTACTCATGAGCTAATCTTTTTCAGCACTGAAAGACTGGTATATCGGAAAAAAAATGGGCAGAAAGCACCATACAACAGGGGAAGGGAGGAAAGGAGGCAAACCCCACAATTTGAAGCAGTCCACAATGCAGTTAAAACTCAAAATTCATTATAGCAATCTAAGGCGTTAGCTGAAATTAAAATACATTATCACATTTCCTATGGCAGTCACTTCTACCAAAATCCCTGTATCCTGACTGTTGCTTGGGGAACTAGATCAAGGATTGATATGCTGAAAAAAGCATCTCCAGATGAAAGCAAGTTCAGCCACATCAGTTCTTTGCTAGAGTTCACAGCATGGCTGTAAAAGCAACTGTGCTGGTTACAAGGCAGGCAGCAGCAGAAGTGCCCAAGGGTCAAAGACAGTACAGGAAGATTCTTTCAGTCACAGAAGGATGCTATCACTGACTGAGTGTTGAGCACATTCCACTGCAATGACATCATTCACCTCCAAAAACCAAAGGTGTTGAGATGAATGGTGAGCTGTCAGCAAATGCTCTCTCATGCATGTACTGTCACAGTAGGAGATGTCGATAATCTTTTCAGGACAGTGTGCAAAGGGAATTATCCTGTCCAAGCAGGGCCACTGCTCAGGCCCCACTGACTGAGCCACCGCCCCAGCCAGTGAACCTTCTTTCCTTTATTCTCCACCACCAGAGCCTCACCACTGCCTCTGCCAAAGCCGACACCTGAGCCGAGTGCTCCTATTGCAGAGGCAGGAGGGAGGCACTTGCTGCAACACAGGATAATGGAGAAAAAAATAAAGGATACTGTGCAGCCCCTGTGGAAGGGCACAGCCAAACCCACTGCTTATTGCTGCAGTAAGCAAAGAGTGTCTGCCCAATCCCTTCGTTGTATCAAAAGCATCCTCTAATGACTTTATATGTCCTGCCAAGACAGAGTCTCAGATGCAGGTCTGAACAATATCTTTATGCAAATGGATACAGATACGGTACCTACATAACAACAGAATTCTTGGAATAGGTGTTTTCTACTTTGTATCCTACCTGGAAAAAGTTTCAAAGATGCAAACTTGCACTAAAGGCACACAGAACCTTGTGCTACAGGTCTGGAGAGCACTCAAGCACTAAAAAACGTACCATCAGAACAGGAGGGGCCACAGAAACCTGTAAGCACTTTTGCATGGAAATATTTTCTTCCTTACAAAGTAAGCACACTGTTGATGCCCCTTACTCAGGGGAGACACTAAAATGTTGCTGCAAGCACTGTTGCTTCACCTGCCTAATGTTTCAGCATGGTCTTTATAATTGCTCACTTTGATAAATTAGATGTCAAACAGATGTTTGCCCCACTCATTTAATAAATTACCAGAAGAAGCATTTGGAAGTCCTTCTAATGATATAGAGCAGAGATCTTGTGATTCATTATTTTCTAGAAAAGGAGACCTAAAACATCACCTTTGAATGCCATCTATATGGTAATTACAGAGATGCTGGAGTACAGTAATCAGCATTTCATACTTATCAAATGAATGCTCAAATGTTCAGGCACATCTTAAAAATGGAGGAAACTTCCACTACTTCTGTATGACATGCTCTCCTTAGGCAATGTTCAGCATTTGTGCTCTGACCAATCGAACCAGCTACCTGTCCAACAAAACCAAATCAAACCATTTTCTTGGGTATTAACAACCTCAGCTGGATTGGGACTCCCAAGAGAAACTTCGGCTAGTATGCTATCAAGCAGTTTCTCAATCTATCCAATGGAATATCAGACAAAGATTAAAGTTTTAAGATAGACATGAGAATTTGGAACAAGGTCTCCTCCCTTCAGCAGGGGTAACTATGTATTAGTTTGGCCATGGAGCTACAGCACTTCCTACTCCTGTCTGATAATGCTGTCTGGGGGAGACAATTCCCGTGTTTCAAACACCCTCTTCAAACCTATCAAGTTATTTCTGAAAAAATCATGGTGAGATTTGGACAATTCAGTGGATAATTATGATCTAAGACTGGTGGTTATGAAATAAAACTGCACATTCAAACCAAAGCAATGAATGCACATGCAAAAATCTGTGAGCACTTCATAAATTGCACCAAAAGCAGCAAATTTATATAAACAAAAAGATTAATTATCAAAAAGACACTGCTGTTTAAGACAGCATTAACTGAAAGCAACCTCCATTTTCAGTTTTACTAACATTTTACCCATTTTATTAACAAATACATTTTGCATTAGAACATTTAAACCATCAATTATCAGAAATGGGATAGCATGCCATGATCTGATTCTTATGTGAATCTTTTGCCACATCAAGACAACTTTCTGTCCTTGAGACAAATAGTTTGATAAAGCTGTCCCATTCAGGAAAACCATCCTAAAATGCATATCATGTAGAGTTTGCAATGATTATTGCACATAAAATTTCCTCTCTCTTGTCAGGTTAAGACTCTTTTGCCTGGATACTAACAGTAACTCAGTGAACTTTTCCAGAACAGTCCTGCTTCTTTTTATGTAATCAATATTACAGTAGTCAATCTGAAGTAACTCTGATCTTTGATAGAAACAAACTACATACCAGATACCTAGCTAGCTGAAATTCTCTGTGACAAATATTTTTATCTAATTATCTGTATAAACATATTAAGTTTCATTTTACCTTTCATTTCCAAGAATATAAATTCTGAAATATCACATAAATCAGGTAACCAGAATTCTCAAGGGAAAATTCCACAGAATCCCTATGGGTTTACATGCATTAGATTAAAGCACATCATGAATTCTACTGCACAATCTAAAAAAAAAAAACATTAAAGACGTTTTTGTATTACCTTCTCCAAATGCACATTGAGAAAACTAAAATGTTTAGGAACCACAGCAAAACTGTCAAGACTACAATCAATGTTTAAAGAGATCTCACAAACAGGCTTCTCTTGGGACATCAGAGTCTAGAGGTGGCATCCACCAGGAGCAATTTATCATGTCACATTAATAACATGTTCTACCAGGAGAAAAGCCTGGTTCCTTGTGGAATTAATTTAACTACACACACAGGCACTGGAGCAGTTTGAAATGCACTAAACCATCCTGTCAAGCTTGCAGACACCGCTGCTGGAGGATACTGATCTGCTGTAAGCTCTGAGTTGTATTTCCTAGCCCATACACAAATTACTCAGGCAACATTGATACATCATGAGACAGCTGAGATGGTTGAGGGTGTGTATGCGGCTTCCAGTCTAGAAAAAAAATAATTAAAAAAGAATTAAGGAGTTTCTGTTGGACAATATTATGATCTTGTTATACCAACTCCATCTTTCACAGTAACTCCTCACTGATGACACCTTCCAACACAGAACTCACTCTTGAAGTGAATCTGAAAAGTCTCTAAACCAAAACCAAATCAGTTCTTTAACAGCCCAGCCTACACCAAAGCACATTAATTTCTGTTCCTCAGCCTGAAGCAGCAGTCTTTCATCAATACACCTCCATTACCAGTAGCAGCATTAGGATACCTTCCCTCCTGTGAACAGCTAAAGTACAGAAGAAAAAAGGTCCTTGGAAAGTTTACACAATAAATAAATAAATTAATAAATTAATAAAACACAACAAGGAACACAAACCAAATTAAGGCAATGGAGCAGGACATAGCTGAAGTTTAAGTATACTGACATGAGAAACCAATCCCCACATTAAGAGTAAACAGTGAGTTCCAATGCCAAAGAACAGCCAGAGAGCCTGAGGTGTATGGGAAAGACTGAACACCGGATCACCAGACACTGCTACCAAGGCAGGACTTTGCAATGCAAAGTGTAGTGCTGCACAGGAAGCCTTCCTGCCACAAGGATCACCATTCATCCCTATGTCAGAGGCTAAAAACTATCCCTAGGAGAGCTCAACAGAAACACACACTCTTAATGTTACCACATGCCACAAAAAGCAAGCCTACAAATCTCAGAGTAAGAGTTGAGCATCATAGTTGAGTGTCATAGTATCAGATCAAGTTTTAAAGAGTACTTGCCTTCATGCACCCCTAGTTTTACAAAGGATTTGCTAGAGAAAAAAACAGTGAAAATAAACTGTGACTGTCTCCAGTGCAACACACAGCACATAACATTAACTTTGCTCCATTTGGAAGTGTTCAGAGCTGTCTCCAACAGTACTATAGATTTTCATCTGAAAAGTCTGAAGGGACTCATAATTTAAAAATGCCACAGAAGTCTTCATACATTCTCGTCTTTTCTACAGATGAATAAAGATGTCTCTCTTTATAAAGAAAACTTTCTGTAACTGCAAAAGCAATGCACTATAGCTCAGTAGAGTTGAACAGACGCAATTCATAGCACAATTTCAGAAGTTCTTCACATCCATAAATTTACAGAAATTATGCATATGAATGCTGCTCTTTACATACTCAATGACAATCAGGATATAGAGAGTCCCACCTGCATTCTGTGGGCTTCACCATGTGCCACTTCAAACTGTATAAAAAGCACAAATACTTTAAAGTATTTATTCAATTTCATCTTTGATTCCACCAGTGCACATCTTTAGAAAACATGACCTCAGTCCTTATTTAGTGGCTTAGAATATCAATTATCAATCTGAGTAGCTCCTTAAGAAGTTACCAGTTCCACAGAAAATTCATCAACAAGTTGAAAACTCCTCATTTTTAGAAGATAAATTCCCTCATTAGTCAGGACAGAACTGTTCCACTGTGTTTGAACACAGCAGAACCTAACAGAGCTGTAGTTCACCAATACAAATACTCATGCTATACACAAAATTCTGCTTCTTGCTTTTGGAATTATAGAATGCACTACATTCAGCTGAAAGCATACATTTTTACATTGTACTATCTTGAAACATTCCTGTATGTATGTATGAAGACCAATTCAAATACTTTTTGCAGAAATTTGTGGAAAAAAATGGTTTGGAATCACAATTATCCATGTTAGAGAATGTCTTGAAACATCTTAAAGAAAAAAAGAAAAAGTGCTCACTTTGAAATTTCTGACTAGAAAAATTTCAAGAGCTTATGCTCAAAATCCAAGGCTTAACAGAGGGTTTTAGGTCTCTGGTCACTGACACTGCAACTATCCACATAAAGTAGAGAGGTAGTTTAGGAACAATTAGTTTTCATTAATCAGGGTGCACATAACACTGCTGATACTGCCAGAACCTTGGCAAGAAGCAGAGCCTGTGCTCAGTACCCTTATCTTCAAGCTGACAAAGACAGCGATCAATACATGAAGTAGATAACCTGCCTTTGAATAAATAAATAAATCTGGGTGTTAAGCAGGGGGGAATATCTCTCTAGGTCACTAGTGCAGAGGTATGTTGTTAAGTCCACTGGTGCTCCAAGGCAAGACTGACCATTGGCTCTACAGGAGGGGCTTTGAGAAGCTGGCTAGCTCTGTGCTGTACAGCCTTCCTTCTAAGGAACCCAAAAGGCAGGGCCTTAGCTTTCTTTAAGCCTATCATTTATTTAACAGCAGAACTAAACTTCATAGCTTTACGGTTAATCACAAACACTGACATTTTCAGAGACAACAAGTTAAGTATTCTGCTAGTGTTGCTATAATAAATACAACCAAAATCAAACAGAACCTATGTCAATCTCCCACTAGTAGCCAGAACATCTCACCTATACAATTTGCTATAAAGATATTTGATGAGAACCAACTATTTTGTTTAATAGATCTTCAATCAAAAAATAAACAAAAGAACTGAACACTCTCTCCCAGCTCCTCCACACTAGCTTCCTACTCAACATCTTGCACAGATTTTTCCAGATTTTCTACCACACAATCACAAAACCACTGAGTTTGACAGGGACCTCTAGAGTCCATGTGATCCAATAGGATCAACTGCAGTGGGATTTCCAGGACCACTCCAGATGCCTTCTGGCTATCTCCAAACATGGAGATTGCACAACCTCTCTGCACAACCTGCTCCAACACTGTTGCCCTCACAGTACAGCTGAGCTATCTTAAGTTCAGGCAGAGACTCCTGTGCTTCCATTTGTGGTCATTGCCTCTGATCTCTCCACTCCCTTCCCAATGCACTGAGTCCTCCCTATACTGAACAATTCCAGCAATTCTCTCAACCTGTTCCTCATGTGAGAGAAGCTCCTGTAATTATCTTAGTAGCCTTTCACTGGACTCTATCCAGTAGCTGTTTCTTTTACTGTGGAGCCCAGAACTGGACCCAGTACTCCAGATGTGTCCTAACCAGTGCTGAGATCACTCATCTAAACTGAAATCCTTATCTAGTACTTCTTAAAATTCTTATTCTACTGCAGACAGTGAAGAAGTTGCATCTACCCAGTTCAGAGACTATTTCACTCATCAGTACTTTGCTAGATGCTTCCTCCATTCTTCCCCTTCCTACTTTCAGCTGATTTCACGCTGGATCCAACTGCCCAATTCAGCTGCCTATCTTCTAGCAGATTCTTCCTCTAGCTCCTCATCTAATTCATCAACTAGCCTTCTACTGCATTCAACCTCTAGCCCTTCAACTCCTTTTCTAATCCTTCATTAGTCATCTAACAGCTGATGATCCTGAAATAGCAAATCAGAGAAAGATATAATTAAAATCTGAGCTGAATTACCCCTTAATGCTGCCAAAGATAATAAACTACTTTAAAAAAATATTAAAACATTTACAAACATTATTACAGAGATAAATCAGTATCTACATACTGAACAGGAAGAAAGTCTGGATTTTCAAGTACACCCCTTGCAGTTTTCAGCATGGAACTTCCTTGCAGTAAATACTGAACACAGGATCTGTTCTGCTTTATAGGTCAGCATTTTGCTGAGTTGAGCATACACAGATTGCATAAGAACCCCAGCACCTCTGAAAAGACCTTCACTAGAGCAAGCAATGTCACAGCCAGAAGACCTTCAGCATGAGGGTAAAAAGATTACTTTGACAACTTTTATCACATACTGCCTCCTTTAACGAATGTTTCCTAAATGAAGAATTCAGGCCTCAAGAACTGTTTTATCTGGGTCTCTAGGGGCTCTATACCCCAAGCAAACAAGTGACATGAATTTGGGAGAGTGTCTAGATTATGTATGCAACTGTTCCTATTCTGGTAGAAGAAAATCTGTCCTGCTAGCACACAAGTTTACACAGAGTTATGGTGTAACAGTTTAAGTTAAGCTGTCCCACTCAGAAGCTCTCAAAGTTTTATTTTCTAATTTATTCACAGATCAAAAGAGAGAAATCCAAAAGACTAAGTTAGCCCGCTCAAATTCCTGAAAGGAAATTCCAGTATGCACTTTTTTTGTTGAATATTATTTCCTTTCAACTTAGAGACACTGCAGATATCATTTTATGGTTTGGAAAACCAGGCCTTCCAACAAAGCATGAATGGGCAAGCCATATCTGTTCTGTACTACAAAATTAATCAAGAAACAGGTATGAAACAAGATTTCAAATATAATACAAAATACCAGCTGTTTGCCTCATTTTCAGAACTATTTCTAATACAACTATATTAGCTATGTTTGTTTTGTAAGAGTAAAGTTTTAGCCATATATTAGATACACATAACTAAAACCAGAGGATCACTTACCAAAGAAATCAAATGAAAAGGGGTCCCTTCCACCAAAAAACTCCCTGAAGACATCATCTGGGTTGCGGAATGTAAATCCAAAATCAAACGGATTATCATGATGGTTTCCACCTAAAAAAAAAAAAACCAAAAAAAAGTTATATTTCAATTACCTTCACGTATTCTTACTAATAAGAAAGTTCAGGCCTACAGGGTACTTGAATCACCTAAAAATATCAAGGATTTCCAAAATCTCTCTTTCAGACATCATTCAACTTAAGTACACACATTACTTCTTTACTTTTTATAATAATTTCTCTGTTTTCAGATAACAGTAACACCTTTTATAATAACTAGAAAAGCTGTAAATAATTGTAATCTCTATTTTCAAAAGATTGAATTTTAGGCCTCAGTACAAGCATTTCCAGATTTCTGTCTTGAAAGGAAAGCTATAAAAAATACAGAAAGCAAAGAACTTGCTTGTCAACATACCTCCACCTCCATTTATTAGGCCTTCTTTTCCGTATCTGTCATAGATGTCACGTTTTTTAGCTACAAGGAGAAGTTGTACATCATGTCAATAAACACGTTTGTTGGTTTTGTGAAAAAATAAAAAACACTTAACTGGTATTCTCAGTTAAGCATCTTCTCAAAGCTAGTTTATTTAAGGGAGTTCTGGCATATAACTGAACATCTTTAACAAGGACTGCCAAAGCAATTTAGTTCACAAAGAACAGTTACTGAATTTCAAACTTACTATCATTAAGTTGTAGAAGGTCCTGATATATGAGAAAAAGTTTGGTTTAAGGACAAACTACACATGGAAGTTTGCCTTTATGAAGAATATGGCAGTTTACTTCTTTGGACAGCTACCATGAAAGGCTTTAGGGCTGTGAAGGAACTCTGGACTTCAGCCTGCTCCTCCACACAAGTCTAATTGTGAAGTTGGTCACATCTTGCCTGAATAAAGCTGTGATTACATCAATTTCTGACAGAAGATTCAACAGGTTATCTGGAGAACAGTTCCAGTGCTCAAGCGTTCCCTTCCTTCTATCCCACTAGCAAACCTTGATCATTGCCTCTTTTCCTTTTATTGCACAAGACTGAGCCCACTGTGGGAGAGTTATGAGAACGGAAGACCAGTGTTTATATGAGTGACTGCAAAACCCCTAAAATTAATTGTAACCACTTCTGCTAGCTTAATAATGGAGAATGAAGTGATGCTCCAAAATGCCATGGAAGGAGATGTGGCTCAAACTGCTTGCTCTCTATTATTTCAGAAGGCATGGGATGACTATTGATTTCACTGCAGACCAGCCTTACTGTATTCATGAGAAAGGAGAGAAAAATGAACTCTACATTATTGCACAAGTTCAGATGGCATTTTGGTACTGGAAGAGAACCTGAAGACCTTAAAGAGGCAGAAAGCTTACTTTGCTTGCACTGGTGTGGAAGTATCAGTCAAAAACCAATCAGGATATTTGATTTTAGTCTCTTAATATTATCATGCTTTTCCCAATGGAATCTCTTCAGTGAAAGATGTTTTTAAAATTTAAAACAGCATCACTGGAAGAACATGCAGTTACCTCAAACAGATGCTGGAAAGTAAAATACTTCTGACTAACAGGAATTAAAATTTTATATAATGGTTATCATCTCAAATAATAGAAGCCTGCAATAGGTTCACAAGCAGACAAACCCCCAAAGCTTAATTCACTATCTGTATTGCTTTTCTAGAAAGCAGTTTTTAAAGAAAGAAGGTTAACCTACCTACCAAATTATGAAAAAGAAAGCAGGAAGGTAGATAAACTGTCATGGGCAGGAAACAGCAAGGATGTCCTGAAGGCTCACAAAGACTAAAATTCATCTTGAAAAATGTTCCATTACTGAAACCACAAGGTTTCCCACAAGAGAAGTGTGTTCAATGATCACCCAATTTCAGTATTCTTTGCTTATGTAATCCCATACAAAACTATTCTTCTGCCAAAAATCTGTCATAATTCAAGCCTGTAATAGTGTCAGAAAATTTCATTAAGATTGCAGAACATTTGACTGCCGCTCAACCACTGGGCTCCAGATTCTGGTATCCCTGCTACAAAAATGATTGTTAAGACACCAGTAACTTAGGATTTGGCCTAGATCCAAAAATTGGCAGCACTTTTAGAAGATGTTCTAAAATTCTAGCAGTGTACTGTTTCCAAAGAACTTAGAGATCTGTATAACAACCAGACCAGTATCCTATTTTTATTCTGCTCAAAAAAATTAGCTGAAGAAGTATCAAGTACTTTAAAGACAAGAATACAATGAACTAATGATGAATTAAGTTCTTTTTCTCCCTTGTCAATTAAGTATCAAAACCAAGCAAGAAACCAGTGTACAAGACTGCAACTCACTAAATCAGGATGAACTCTGAAAGGTAATCTAGATGCTGCTAGTGCTTTAAATATAGCTTTCCCATGCTCACTGTCTCAGGTGAAATCAAGGACACTTCAGAAATAGCATATAGACAGCTGCAGTCAATTATAGAGGAAAATAATCAAAGTAGCTTAAATCATTTTGTTATGATTCAGGCTGCTTTTGTCAGAACATTGGCAAAAGTTAAGGGTACTCTTCCATCAAAAAGACATGGGTGAACTGTAAACTGCATTCCTGCACTACATGGGTCAGGCTAAACACCTCTTTCAGAACAATTTAAAATAAACACTATCGTTACTACCACAGTTGACTGAACTGACTCAAATTTTCAACAAGTTTTACAGTATACTTGAGCTTTGTCAAGACTAGTTTACAATTAAAAAAATCTATCAGATTCTTCAGAGTTGTTCCAGCCTGACTTCAGAGGATAAACACAATACCCCTATACTGATTGGCCTCACCTGCTAAGATAAAATTAATCTTGGTATTCACAAAAGTCTCTACAGAAATTTCTGGCAGACACTGAATTTCAGTTTCTAGTAGTCTGGCTATGTATCTAGGGAGATCCTGAAATTCTTGTTTCAAAATTTCTCTTATTCTGTCTTATCTGCAAGCTTCTTTCTCTTTCCTTTCTTTTGAAAAAAAGTAGTCAAGTTGGATGCTGAACCAAAATTACAATATCCCTTCAAAGCACCATAGATCAACATTTTCAGTTGGACCCCAGAACAGAGACAGGCAGCTCAAGAGCCCTTTTAAAATACTTACCATCTGACAAGACTTCATAAGCCTCAGCTACTTGCTTAAATTGCTGTTCCGCCTCATCTTTATTGTCTGGATTTTTATCAGGGTGCCATTTTAATGCCAATTTACGGTACCTGAGTGGAAAGAAAACAAAGGATATTTTACTCTGAAATAATGGAATATGCTATACAGATAAACACAATGTTGTCAGGTTAAACAGGTTGTCAGGGATTGAAGTAAGAAATTTCTGGTTCTTTGTATCATGCATCTAAATGGTGGGATCAACAGATCCTGCAGGTACACAAAGAACCACCTACTCAGATATGTTTTAAATTAGAAAGTAGGTTTGCGGTTCTTTACTTATTCTGAAATTATTCCTGTGCCTTTCTGATGATCAACATCTGTGAGGCCTAAGCAACACATTCCAAAATATCTCTGCTGTGGGCTTCTCCTTAGAGCTCTATAATTATTCAGTACTACAACCAACCACAGGAAGCATCAAGAAGGATCTGGTGCATTAAAAGTTGATAAAGCTCCAAGAAAACACTGACTGTGACATCCTAATATCAATACTTTCTTTGACAGCTACACCTGCACACAATTCCTATCCTCAAATGAAACATTTTAGGCAAACTGTTCATAACTTCTTACTTAGGGGGGCAAAGCTAAGCTTGCACTTCGGTTGATGTGTTTCGCAATCATCCAAGATCACAGTTCAAACATTTGATTTGATAAAGTAGCACGTGCAGGAGTTTGCAAAAGAACAGGGGAAGACAACAAAGTGTGAATCCAAAAACCATGTAATTGTATCTGTCCCCTAAACTCTGTAACATCTACATCAATGACACTCACGCTTTTTTGATATCCTCTGCTGAGGCATGCTTCTGCACTCCCAGAACTTCATAGTAATCCACCATGTTTCAGGAATTGTCTTGCTAACAACAGCTGAGTCTTTCAAGTCCTGTAACAACAAGAACTTGTAAATGAAGCTTGTCCAGTACAGCTACTTCATAAAAATCAGGCAGGAGCCTGGTATTGACTTGTACCAAACCTGATCGAAGAAGGACAAAGTTCAAATGTTCCAAACCCCAAAAAATAAAACCACTTTACTTTAGGTCAAGAGATCAAACAATTATTTTAATTCAGATTTTTATGTTCTTTAATTCCACTGAAACAAAGTACGCAAACAAATAAGATATATAGCAGTTCCTGAAACAGATTAGACTGATCGGCTAAATTTAATCAGTATTTTAAGAAAGGTATCTGGATCATAGTTTTGATGTAGGTATTAATAACTCTGAATGCAAAAGTTCACCTGTTATCTATGACACCTGTCATGTCTTAAGCACATACAGGCATAAACAAAGGGACCCATCTTTCACATCTGTTCTTCAGAAAATTACTTCCACTGAGATGCTCCCTTCAGAAAAGCAACATATGTGCAAGTCTTGTTGAATTTAAAACTCAACCTTATTGAGTCCAATAAGCCTTTCTTGTACTCAGACTTTGACAAAAAATGTGCATGTTGTCAAAGCTACTGAATTCCATTTGCACATTATCAGGCAAGATCAGCTGCAAGGTAACCAACCAACTCAAGTGCAGAGGCACCTAGTGTTTGTTAGTATAGCTACCACAAGCATCCTGCGAAACCGAGCAGTTAAAAAAGAAATTTTAATACTGACAGTTTCTTGTCAACAATAGAGAATAATTACAAGGAACAGTTACACAAACCATTACTCCAAATAAATGACCACTAAGATAAAAGAACTTTTACAAAAAGTTTCAAGAATATTTCATGTCTTCATGCAATGCTGCCTTTCTCTCCACCACTGTAAAAAGTCTCAATTTTGGCAAAACTTCCAATCCCCTTTCCATCCTACCACTGCTAGTTTGTTTCAAGTTTAATGAAAAAGGAAACAGTGACCTTTTCCACTAGTTATCAACTTGCTGCAGAGAAAAATCACCCAAATACACTCAGAACATAACAATACAGCAATGTATTTAGTCACATTTTCTTATCTCATGCATCAAGAACAAAAATTCATTGAAATAGCCTTTCCTCCCACAAATTATTCAGTGTTTTTCATTTTAGCCAAGGCAAAGTCTCTGTTTCAGTTTCTTTCCCATAAATGCTGAAAGAAACAAGTATGTTGTAGCCTAGTGAAATATTCTGAAATCAATTTATTGCACTTATTTATTTTACATTCATCTCTCAACATCCTGGGATATAAACACTGAAAAAAGACTTCCTTTTAAAATAAATTGGTACATCTTCAAAATATGTTCCTGCTGTAGGTTAAAGCTTAATTAACTTTAATTATGGGTTGTGGTTACACATACATTTCCTCAAATGGCAAAACCGGTTTAAGAGATACCCTGCCATGCTTCCTCCCCTCTCCAAACCACTTACAGAAGCAAATGTATTGGAGGATCCACATGTTTAAAACTTGGGTGGTTTTAGCAATCTACTTAACCATACAGTCTCACAAACACAAAATTAAAGTGTAGTAAGTGTCATAAGTAAGTAACCCAAAAAACCCCATGAGGGTATAGTTAACACTGTGACCAACACCAAAGGAAGTTGGGGGATGTGCATGAAAATTAAGAATGCCAATAATAATGTACTAATGGCAAGGTTCAATATGCAAAACATACAGATTACCAAAAATATCCCAGGATATTTGCTATCAACAGGCCTCTCTGGTTTTGCGGTTTCCCACAAAACAATTAGAACTCTGTGAACACAGAGCTGAGGAGCAAAGTCAGTATGGGTTAAGTATGTTATCAAATCCCATATCCCATATTTCTGAGCAATAGCATATATGGAACCTAGAGTTTACAAAAAGGAAGTCAGAAGGGGGGAATCCAGTATGAGTCAAACTTAAGGCTAGAGGTCAGAGTGCCTCCTAACAAGAGATACCAGCCTAAAACTAGTAAGCAAACAGTAAGAAGCCACAGGACAGGAGCATATACTGTAGCACTAAGTGTTCTTTCCATATTCCCCTTTTCTTACATACAAGACTTTCTTTAGCTCTCCTCTCAATTCTGACACCTACCTTAGAGGGAAAATTTAAAACTCAAGCTTCTAACTAGTAAAACCATGTAGAAAAAGCAATTTAGATGTAGAAAATAAATCACATCTTTTCCTAGAGAACTTTGTGCACACAGGTAGTCATACTGACTTCAATATAGTATTTTTTTTAAAACTTTCCCGCTTGTTTAAAAGCAAGGCTGCAGAGCTGTTAAGTTCAGACTCAATACAAACACCGTATATCCTAGATAACAGAAGCCTGAAGTTGGGACAAAAAAGTAAAGCTGAAGCAACATGACCACCTCTTAACAGATGACTGTGACCCTAAAAAGCAACTCCTTCAAGACAGAGAAATTATTTGTCTCAAAGGAATGTCTGGGGATTGCATATTCTATCTTTAGTGAGGGTTACCGCTCAGTTTTTACTTGCCACTACTATAAAGTCTGGAATTAAAACAAGTCAGAAACTTTCTAAAGAAAACAAACTCTTAATTTTCTCCTCCTAACCAATGTGTCACCAAAGTCAGGCAACAGCAAGAATTCATCTCTGATATACTGTTATTTCTATCTGCTAGTTATCATAAAGCATAAACAGTACTGCTGAAATTTTAGTTATCATAGGAACTTTTTTCGTATGTAAAAAGGTTTTTAAAATATTTACAAGGAAAAGATTCATTTGCAGCTTTTTTTGTCCCACTTAAGAAAAAAAAAATCAGCTAACATTTAGCCCCTCAACAGCCAGTAAGACAGACCAAAAAAACACCCTACACACCCCTCAAAAAATCCAACAGTATTCACAAATTAGAAAAGACCTCTATCTGTAATCTTTTCGGGACAGAACTATTTAAAATATTCCCTCAAGAAAACAGCCACTTTCAGCTTATAATAAAGCAGAATATGGATGCTGACTTAGAAAATAGAAGATGGCCAATTAAAAAAAAAAAATCAGTACTTTCAAGTCTAGTAAGAATGTGCATGGTGAAAATGCTTAGATGTTTCAAAGATGCAAACTATATACCTCCCCGCAAGAAACCACTCAACTGTCCTAACCAAAATGACATGACAAAAATCATCTCCAAAAACCCAATCTGTCAAACAATTTGTCTCCAAATATACAAGCAAGGCTCATTAATTAGGTACTTTAGAGTTTTTTCTGAAGTCAGGAGGAAGCCAACCCACATTAGGTGATTTCCTGCCTCCATCCACAGAAAATCTTCAAAATTTCACAAGAAAAGACAGGTTAAAAAAAAAAACAACCAGCTGAAAGGAGATTTTTCATGGCCTTCGTGTTTGCTCGCAACAATCTGTAGTTCCCTGAGCTGGGAACTGCATTATGTTTACAGTGTGCTATCAGCTACTCCAACTCCTTCTTTGGGGCATGAAAATCAAACAGGCAAATGTTTATGTGAACCAAAGGTTTCCATAGTTTATAGATTTCTCAATCATCACAGGAGAAGGCAGCTTTGTTCTGGCTTATGGAGCAGTGGCCCTGAACTACTGACTCAAGGCGGGTGACAGGGCCACATGACCAGGCTCAGGCTCTGCTCGCACAGCTAGCCCAGCGCTCAGCCTGAGTTACCCAAAACCTGCCTCATAAACTCTCTTTACAGCACAGTCCTCAGCTACACAAAGAGCATGAGAAGTATCACAGAAGACAGATATGTAGAGAGCTCTAAACTTCTGTAAGATCAAGTAACAGAGAAAAGTAATCAGACTAACTAACCAGCAGGGATGACAAAGCAGCACCCCAACTAAATACGGAATGGAGGAAAGCATCCAAACAGGACATTCTTCAGAGCAGCCAGGAGGGAATTCAGACAGCAAGGGGCATGCGACCTTTGCAGTCAGCTTAGTCAGAAAAAGTTATCTATTTCTGGCCATGAAGCAACAGGCAGCACAGAGAGTCCTCAAAGATGCCAGAACAGCTCGAGCTTAGACTACAGCAGACACCTGGAGAGCGGGATGGAGTTCCAAACTCCTGATTCACAAAGTTCACAGAGCAGGCAGTCATCAACATCCTCTGCAAATCCCACAGCCACCCAGGTCCTAGCACCTGCCTACTTTCCAAGGACTCACCTAAAGGACTGTATCCTGCTGGCAGCTCTGGAGGAACAAACACCCTGCTCTGAAACCCAGTTCACTGAACTCACAAAAATCCACTGTGCTAACACAAAAACTCCTACAGTTTACCAGAAAATTTTTCTAATATTAGGAATGCTAACTAACAAAGTTACTTCTGAGTGAAAGAACACAGAGCAGGAAAACCTATGTAAGTTTTGTGTTTAATAAACCTGACAAATACATTTAAACAAAGCACCAGCATTAATTTTTCCTCCCACTTATACATGCACAGTGCAGTGTAGACTAAAGCATATTAACAACTTCAATACTTTTAGCTTTTACTTACCTAAGCTTAGAAAAGCTGTCACACTTTAACTTCACAGGCTCCTGAAATTTGTTGTTTCATGGAAAAATGTCAATTTACCATATAATTAAAATTAGTAAAATGTACTTAAATAGCTATGTTTATGCTCATTATTTTAATACTCCCTCAGCATCCCCAGGAGAGGAATTTAATAAAATGAACATTCCAAAAAGCTTAGTTTAATCTCATGTTTACAGCAAACATCCTGCTTGTATGTCAGACAGCAGAATGGATTTGGATACAGTTATTATTATCCCAGCTCACACAGGGAGAAGGCAGCTGGGCTGGCTGCTTTACCTTGCAGTTCATGTTCCATTGTAGAAAAGCCAGAACAACAAAACTCCACCATAGCCAAACACCAGAGGCACCTGCACAGGACACCCTCACCCCTTAAGGCAGGAAGTTACAAAGAAGCCTGACCACTCCTCTCCTCCCCAGGGGCAGCAAGACACAACTCTGGCAGGAATTACAAGACTTGGTCTTTATTACTACCTGGCACATCGAAAGCCTGTAGAGGGAAACAAGTAAGAAACCATTAAAAAAGAATGAACCAACCAAAAATGGAAACAGAACAAATCCAAAATCTTCATCTATGAAAGAAATGCAAACTGGCTAACAAAAAACAGCAAAGGATGTTGATCAGTCAACAGGCCACCCTCACTCCCTTGGCTGAGACTCTCCTGTTTATCCATCTGATCTCTGATAAAGGGGGACTTATTTACGATCTTTCCTTAAAGCAAAGGCGCATTCTTCCAAAACACGACAACTCAGGTGCCCAAATTTGGAATTGTGTCACATATCTGGAACACTGTCATACTCCTAAAACTAACCATAAAAGGCTATTTTATACTAAGTAAAATTCGAATCTCATTTTAAAAAGTATATGACCTGTGTATGATTAAGCATTTAGAAACAGTGAAAGCCTCAGCTAAAAGATAAGGCCCAGAAAGTTTTAGGAAAATAATCATATGCAATCAGATGATTCTTTAGGGAAAAGAAAATAGTTTCAAGTTTCTACACATTCCCCCTGAAGTGTTTTTGGAGTCATGATAACTTTATTTAAGCCTAAAAAAAAAAGAATAATAAAAAAGCTTCATTAAAGCAAAGAGCAAATTCTTTTTCAGGGTGTTGACAGGCTATCACAGATTCACACTCATTTTAAGACAGAAAAAATTCTAATCAGAAAAATTAAAGTTTTAATAAAAACTGGCTGCAATGTAGCTATGAATGGCTTCAGACTTATTATATGGCCTTTAAGATCCTTGGTAAGTACTGAGTCCTCACTAATACCAGTGGGATTTCTGTATTTAGAACAAATAGAAAACATAAAACCAACAACTAGTAACTGTAGGAGTGAAATGCATATGCATGAATTATTTCTTCTCTAGCAGTCAAATAAATAATGCAGAATTATTTCATTAAATTTAAAGTAAGGGAAATCTACCATCCATTCAAATGTATTTCATTCAAAAGAAAATATAATTTAAACCTACTAATACCCTCAACAACAGTTTTATTTTAAATCTATCTTGAAAGAAACAATCATCATATGCAAGATCCAACAAGTTTTGACAAAGCTAAGTAATTTCTCACTAATCCTTCCATTGCTTGAATAAGACAAAGCAAAAGCTTTGACAGAAAATATTTCCAGGACACAACTGAGAGGTTCTTTACAAATGCTATTAGAGAAATGGAGCACTTCCTACTTAAGGAGCACAATGCTTAAACATAAACCTCACGCAGCTAAATTGAAAATTACAGCTACGAACTCGCTTCAAAGCATCACTCCACGGTTAAGAAGCAGTAGCTGTGCTCCTGGAAGTGCTCGGCCGAGGCGCAGCTCCTGCACAGCCGGCGGCAAAGAGCGGCCCCGGCTCGCACGGGTGGCTGCGCCCGGCGCTCAACCCGCGCTGACATTTCCGTCGATTCCAGGCCACAACTGCGGCGCCTCTGGACGGGGCACAGCGCAATCACCGCCCTCGTCCCACGCAACCTCAGCTCACAGAGCTCCCTGCGCCAGTGAGCTCGGCACAGACGCACAACAAACCAAAAACCTGCCGTTTTTTCCTCAGGACAGTCCGTGTGGTGTTAGGAACTCCTACATCCTACTTAAGATGATGATTTAACCTAAGCTCCCTTTCTCCACATACATTCCAAAGCCTCTAATGGATAAAAGAAACAATACAGTCGGTAAAGAAATGTATTCATCTAGTTAAAAAAAAATCAGTAGCAAAACATATCAGCCCTCTAATTAAAACTTCAATGTCACACAAAAGTAAAGCCCTGCATGCCTTCTTCCCAAGCCCAGCCAAGATAAATTAGCCAACTGCATCGATCTGGGAAAGACAGAGAAAATACCAGAGAGAGAAGCTGTTTGGGTGAGAATCTGCTGTAGTTCAAAAGCACAAGTACTAAAGACGAGTCTGAGGAAGAACAAGGGCAACTCTGCAGTTTACAGATATAGATATTATTAGTAGTATTGCAGTCTAAATAGTGCTGCCAATAAAAGTAGCAATTTAAATTTCTCCTCCAACAGAGATTATTTAAGAAAATTTAATACTAATTTAACATCCATCTTCACCACACTCTTATTCTCCACTGAGAGGTCAGCACAGGAGCCAAGGGGAGTATACAAAGTTAGACCAGTGTTGAGCAACAGTTAAAATTTTAGTTAAAAAAAAAAGTAATCACAGAGACAAGATCTGTAAAAACATTTACTCATTGGTCCAAACAAATCTTCTTTGACAACATAATCCATCAAACTAAGTGGTATTTTAACTACCAGGCTCTTGATCACCAGCTGAACATAAAATCCCTAACTGGAGTACAAGGATCTCCAAAGAGTAAACAAAAATTAAGGTCAACAGGCAACAGTGACTGCAACCTCTGCTGCAGGACCAGAGAGGCAGAGCCTTGCTTCATCCCAGTTGCTCCCTTTGTGTCAGCACCTTGTTCTTAGCACTTTTTGACAATGCATACCCTGAAATCTCTTGGATTTGATCACTGACTATGACACGTCACAAGCCTGACCATTTGCACATTAGCGCTGTTATAAACGCAGCCTTCTTGTTACTGTGTCCAAATAAGTAGCAGTTTATTGTTATCACATTTTAAAACAGATTTGTTCAGTATTTTGAATAATTTCTAACACCTTTGTTAGCATGGCTGAAGGTTTTCAGCACCCAAGGAGAGCTCCGACAGCAACACACCACAAAATGCTGGTGCAACCAGGAACGCGGGTCGTAAACCCAGCCCACTGTCCCCTCTGAAGCGCAGCAAATACAGACGACAAACAGTGTTTCCTTACCTGGCAGTGTCAATTTTCACCTCAGTTTGGAACCTGGCAACAGCGAGCTCAAAACACCCGACCTCTGCCGACCTCACCCACAACAAACCTCCCTCCTGCCTCTACCCCGAGAAATAAACACTGAGCAGAACGTAACAAACTGCTTCCAGCGGGGAGAAAAACCGCGCATTTGGCTTTGGATGATCAAAGGTGGAAAAAGCCTCTGAGATCATCCAGTCCAACCACCCTCCCCAACAGTGTCCCTTAACCACAACACCCAGCGCCACGTCCAGGCGCTCCTTAAACACCTCCAAGGATGGTGACTCCACCACCTCCCTCGACGACCTATTCCAGTGCCTATTCCACCCTAAACGTGAGGTATTTTTTACACTATCTAATCTGAATCTCCCCTGTCTCATCTTAGGACCATTTCCTCTGCTCCTCTCACTGCAGGCACGGCAAACGAGTCCGGCCCGCACCTCATTACAATCTCCTTTCAGGGAATTGTAGAGCGGATAAAAGGAGGACACAATAACGCTCACAAGCCGCCAAGGCAGTACCCTGCGATAAAAGGCGCTTTAAGGACAAGGCCTGTTTAACGAACCGAGAATCTCCCTCACCTTCTGGAAACTGGCATCACTGTGAGCAAGGAATGGAAATCTGGAATTTTTTTTCTGCCTTGCGGCGAAGAGGCAGAGTGCGAGCTGGGACCGAACGTCCCGGGATTTGTCCCGAGTCCAGGGGGAGCCCTGAGCAGCCGCCCCCTCCCCGAGTCCCGCCAAAGCCAGGCAGAGCCCCCACGGCACCCGGGGCCACTCCAGCACTGCGGGGCCTGCGCCAGCCGCGCCGCGAGGCCCCGGTACCAGGGACGCCGCTGCCGAGCGCCGCGGCCCGGCCAAGCACCCGCTCCCCGCTGTCCCTACCTCCCGCACGGCCGCGGCCGGCCGGCCATGAGCCCGCGTGCCCCGCACTCACCCGCCGGT